>QEPC01013643.1:2991369-3004015 GCA_003113815.1 Sphenodon punctatus
ATAATATACCCCTAATGGGTCTGAGATTGCTGCCCATCCTTCTTGAAGGGGAGGTGCTGCCACCATTGGGCCCTGTAAAGGTTGGCCATCAATTAGGGCAAAATGGGCCCTCAGCTTGTGAACCCTTGACTGGATGGCAGGGATCTGGTAGGGCACCTGGGGGAGGGACTGCAATAGCATCCCCTTGTGCAGACAACTGCTGCATTAGAGACTATGACATTACCCTATGGGCACAAAGCCTCATATACCCACATGAGCTAGTATGGGTTATGCTGAGCAAAATGGCTTTTGCCATGCAGTACCCTAACTTGTACCCACTACCCCTTGGAAGAAATGTAGCCTCACTTGTATCCACTTGCTCGTGGATTATGTTGTCCCCTTCAAGGGCCACACCGTGCTCCACCCAAGCCTGTGTGAAATCCTCATACGTTGCTCCATCTGATCAATGAGATCCTGCACCTCCCCCTCCATTGTCTGAGCAGGGGTATCCCTCTGCTTCCTTGCTGACAGAGCCCCATCACTGAAATGAGTTGGGGGTGCCTCCTTCCACCGTTCCTAGACTGCTCTTCCCCTCCCCCTGCTGATTCCTACTCTGTGCTAGTTGCACAGATTGGAAGGGGAACAATCCTGCCACTTGTGCAGTAGGGTTGGTCAAAACCTGATCCATCCTGACCTCCCAATTCTGCACCTGTCCTGTATCCCATCAACACCCTATCCACGTCCATCTCCCTATTGGTGGTGGGGACAAAATCATCCAGCTGGGTGGATGGTCAATTATCTTATGTCCCTGAGTCCCTTGTCTCTTGGATCATTTTTCATTTTGCTGTGGTGTCTGGGCATTAAGCCTAGCCCTTTTCTTCTTGGGGGGCCATCCCTACTACTTATCTCCCCCTGTGGCCTCCTGTTGTGACCCCCACAGTTCCACCCCTCACACCCCTGCTGTGATGGCTCCCTCATTTATACCCTTGTCCTGGTGTATCCTAGGGACTGAGATGGTGTGTAGAGAGTTCTGCCTGATAAGTAGGGTCACTTGGTTTGCAAAGAGGCTGGGTGTGGAGGTGGGGGAAGGGCCTGTCCAAGATGGATCAGCCTCCTATCTAAACTCTGATGGGGAGTAAGGTTGGGTGGTTCCGAAGAGGATCTTTCCCTCTCCTCACTCTGCCCGGGTATTTGATTGACGCTAGGGGTGTGCACTTCATTTTCATTATATTGATAACAATAACAAAATTCGCATTTTCATTATCATTTTGTTATTGCAATAATAAAAAGATTAAATAATAAAGTAATCAATAACTATAACGACAGTCATTATTGATTTTGTTATTGCCTGGCAGGTGCTTTTTGGAAGGAAATGTGGTGAGGGGAGGAAGGAGCAGACTTCTCGGAGCCAGAAACAGTGTTGAACTCTTGAACTGGGAGGGGAAGGACCTGAGGGATGTATATTTGGACAATGAGCAGCACAAGCAGGTCCCAGGCAGTTGAATGGCACCCTGTGATTGCTTAATGCCTCCTGCCTCCCAGACACAATCATGGGGGCTCTTGGGAGGGCACTGCAATCCTTTATGTTGCAGTGCTAAACTGTCAGATTCTTGTTCTGTGTTAGCTCTTACTATGTCAGGTTGCATTTACAGAACTCTGGTGCTTGCACTAAAATCTTCCCCAGCCCTCAGTGTTATACCTTACCTTTCCTTATACCCTTTATATTATCTTTTCCCTTCCCCTCTCTGTTTCCCCCTGGATAGATAGATAGATAGATAGATAGATAGATAGATAGATAGATAATATCGACAGAGATTATATAGATATATCCTATAGGTTTTTTTTTCCTTTCCCCTTCCCTATCTGTCTTCCCCTGTCCATATTATTTATAGACAGACAGATATTAGTAGATAGTAGGTTTTTTATTATATATATTAGCATTATAGGATAGGAATAGGATAGATAGATACTTAGAACACACAGCAGGTAGATGTGTATTGATATAAATACTTAGATAGGATTATTATTATTATTATTATTATTATTATTATTATTAGACATTTATAAAGCGCCAGTCAAATGACCTGGTGCTGTACAGAACACAGAATTAGACGCGGTCCCTGCCTGTGGCTTACAATCTAAAAGACAAAGACAAAGGGGGGGAGACAGGGAAAGGGGACAATGGGAGAGACAGTGGAGAAGACAAACAAACATTCAGGCGGATGCAAGGTCTCAGGTGCGTGTGCTTGGCTTGGTTGCAAAGAAGTTGGTAGCAGCAGTCAGCAGAGGAGGGCCGACAGTAAGAGTAAGGGGAAAGACTAGCGGGCATTGGGAAAAGCAGCATGGAAAAGGTAATAACCTAATAACCTATACATATATTACATCTGTATATTACATCTGTTATTAGGTGTAAGTTTAGGTTAGACATACATATTAGTAATTTTTTATATTGTCATTGTGTACTTATTACTACTGCATTAAAATGAGAAATCAAGGAAGCAGTTCATCTTCTGAAACATTTTGAGCAGGTGTTTGTTGGCACTTCTGCCACTGGTAGCAGTCCACAATGGAAATGATACTGAAAAAAAAATCTTCATTATCGCTCAAAATCAATACTGATACCAACACTGATAACGAATAACAAAATGTTGTTATTAACAACAATGAAAATGACAGTTTTTAATTTTTTAAAACGGAAAATAAAAACAAAAAACAAAATGGGTCCCTGGTGCACATCCCTAGTTGCCGCTCCCCCCAATAACCCGCTACTGCATGTGCGGGGAGGGTGAGCACTAGGGAGTTGGTGTTGTTGAGCTGCTCCCAGCACCACAAACCAGACCTGGCTGCCTGCGTAGTGGTGCTGAGTGTTGTTCAGCTGCTTTGTGGGCTCACTTGGTCCCGCTGTTCCGTCAGTGACTGGAACCACAGCTGCAACCCCTGCTCCCTTCCGGTGGCTCCTCTTCATCCAGGTTGGCACATTGTTTTTGCTCCACACCTGACTCCTCTCCCTCCAGCCCTCCTATTGATAAATGTGGGGCAGGGCTATGTTTCCCATGGCCCTAACTCTTTTACCTCCAGGCAAAAGAATGGCCCTTTTTAAACAGACTGTGTGTGCTGGCAGCGGGTGGAGGTGGGTGTGTGGCCTTTCCCTCCAGTTTTCTTGGTGGCTCCATTGGTGGGTGATAGGTGGAGATGGGTGTTGCGTGAGAGAGTGTCCGTACTCCCACCCACCACCCATGGTATTCCCATGGGCGCACACCCATTCCCCCCCCCAATGTGGTGTTTATACGGATGCTCCCTACCCATGGATGGGGGGGGGGGTCTGTGTAAAAATGATCGTAGTTTTAAGTTCCATATCAGTTGTACAGCAAACCACATTAAATTCTGTTTATCAAATCATTAATCTACTTAATACTTTTTTTGGCAGTCCTGTCCACCAAAATAAACTGATATTTACCCAGAAAAATGAGTCATTTTTGCTGTGATTTCCACCCACTTTCATTGTTGTTGTTGTTGTTGTTGTTGTTGTTATAAATTCGAAGGAGAAAATAAAATAAAATCTGAAAATGACAGGCCTTATTCATAGGCAAGTGGGAACAATGGCCAGTCCCCCACCTAGGGCACAGGTGAAACAAACAAACCAACAAGAAGAGGTTGAAATAACTGGATATGTTTTGCCTAGAGGGGAAAATGTGGGAGACGTGACAGCAGATTTCAAATATTTTAAAAGCTGCTGTAATTTGAAGAAGGAGAACAGTGTTCTCCATTGCCCCTGAAGGTAGGACAACAGGCAATAGGTTTCAATTGCACAAAAGCTGGCAGATCTTAAATATTAGGGAAAACCTGCTACTATAAGAACAACTGGTCAAAGAAACGCGTTGCCTTAGGAAGCTGTGAAATTTCCTTCATTGGAGGTTTCTAAGAAGAGGCTAGAAAAACATGGTTCAGGACTTTCTTTAACCCCTTTGGTAAATTGTGCTTGCACTAGACATACTTATTCATCTTAGCTTTCGTAAATTCTCTTGTAGGTTGTGTTATGCTTGGATGGCAAATGTGAATTTAAATATTGTTCAAATAATTGTAAACATGCAGTCAAGAAAGAAGACAATTGGGCTCCTGAGGAAAACAATTTCATGGGTTTTAACATAATATTTGTTCTCCTACAGTAGACGTCTCAATGTGTAAAAGATACAGTTATAGGAGAGCAAATGATTATGAAAGATGATAGCAGCAAGAAGAAGTCTGAATTTGAAATTTCCTACTCAATAGGAAAGCCCTGTCACCTAAATAGAGCTTTCCCTTGTCCTCCTACTTAATGACTTGGGCTGAAAACTCGGAGTGGTTTAGGAACACAAGTCATGTTGCCTTCCTATGGAATCTGTCTGTCTGTCTGTCTGTCTGTCTGTCTCCAAAACCCAAAACCAATCACTCAGGATGCCTTATCTATCAATTGATTGCTCAAGATAGATAGATTCATAAACAGCAATAAAAGGTAAAAAGAGATGTGAGCTTGTCCCACTTTCACCCAGAACTGGCGGCACGTGCAACCACACGCTACCACATGTTGGCCCGGGTTTGCCCCAGACAGTGTTGGAGCTAGCTAAGGCTGTGAACTCTGGATTACTTCTGAGATCACAGCCTAGGCCAAGACCTGCCCGACCAGGCCAAAGTGGGTCAGAGCAGACAAGCATGTCTGTGCAGCCATGGCTTTCCCAGCTTGGCCCGGGGGCTGCCATAACCAACAGCCATGTCTACCCATCATGACTGGGGGTAGGGCACTGAGAACACACTATGGGTGGGGTCAGCTGCCCATACGTTTGTTGTGCTCTTGGCCATAGCTAGGCCATGCGTCCAGCAGGACAGCTCCCTGTATGTGGTCAAATCAAGTTGCTGTCTTTTTTTTTTTTTTTATTAGTTATTAAAACAAATGGAGCCCCATTAATTTAGTAAGTAAAGTTCCAAAACTGAATGAATAAGCAAACAGCATATGTTTGCTTTCATTCGTTTTCGTTAAAAAATAAAAAACATGTTTTAAAAAACAACTGTGCCGGCACAAAATGACAACCATGGCCTTTCTGTGCCTGTGCTGCCCTTTTCCAAAATGGTGCTGGCAGTGTTACCACCATTTTGGAAAAGGGTGTCAGTTTATTTTGGAAAAGGGCACCTATCTACAGAATGGTCTGGTGGCCATTTCAATAAAATAATAATAATTTTAAAAAATCACTGCGCGTATGCAAAATAGCAGCCAGATCATTCGCACATGCAAACCCTTTACCAAAATGGCTCCGACAGCATTGCCATCATTTTGGGGAAAGGCCACCAGTTTGCGCAAGTGGAAAATTGCCAAAATAGTGCTGCCGCTATCATTTTGGAAAATGTGCACAATGGCCCCAGCAGCTATTTGTGCATGCATAGTGATTTTAAAATATATATATATTATTATTTTTAAAATGAAAAATGTGACAAAAAAAAATAAAAAACTGAAAACAAATGGGTTTTAACCTAGAAAATGAAAAGTAGAATGAGGTAAGTATTGCACACCCCTACAATGCAATTGTTTGTGGGAGAAATCCTGGTTTGGTTTTTAATCCCAATTGGTTGTGGTTTTAATTGCAATTGATTTAGGATCAGTTTGGAGGAGAAATCCTGATTTAATTTTTTAATCCCAATTGGTTTAAGTTTTTAATTTAAATTGTCTTAGGACTGGTTTGGGGGAGAAATCCTGGTTTGGTTTTTAATCTCAAGTGGTTTGAGTTTTAATAGCAATTGGTTTAGGATTGGTTTGTGAGAAACCCTGATTTGGTTTTTAATCCCAGTTAGTTTGGGTTTTAATTAATTGCAGTTAGTTTAGCATTGGTTTGGTTTTTCAATTCAATTCAACTTTTATTCAGCATGACCGTTGGTCATTGCTTTAAAAATAAATATATATAACTATATTTAACATTAGGGATGGGCGAACAGAACGGAGTTTGGAAATTCGGTTTGGTTTGGTTCAGAAATTCGGTTCGGTTCGGAAGTTCGGTATCTCAAAGTTCGGAAATTCAAACCCCATTGAACTAAATGGAATATTATCTTTTAGGGATGGGCGAACAGAGCCGAGTTTGGAAATTCGATTTGGTTCGGAAATCGAGTTCGGTTCAGAAGTTCGGTTCATTCGACCAAACTGGTCAAGTTCGGTCTGAACTCGGAACTTCTGAACCGCGTTCGCCCATCCCTACTTAACATTGACAACATAAAATACAAAAACATTAAGATAGGTTTGGTTTTTAATTTGGTTTTTAAACAAGCCTTCAGCTGCTATTTTTATTTTCCATTCTGTATACAACGGCTGCGATCCCAAACCTCCTGTGTTTGGAATCTGCACAGGTCCTGTGCAGGTTCTGCACAGCTTGCACATATCACAATGTTCCCACAATGCACATGAGGGATGCACAAACATGCACATGTATGCATACCATCAGGTGCATGCAAGGCATGGGGTTGTCCCCACTGTTTGTTTTTATTCATTCTGTTCTGTTCCATTGATCATGTAAGCATACAATTTTAATGCTGGAACTGAGTAAGCAATGAGACTGTGGGGCCTGAGTCTGCTGAAAATGAGAGGTAGAGCTGGGTGTCATCAGCATATTGATGACAACACACTCCAAATCCTCTCATAACCTCACCCTAGAGCTGCATATACACGTTGAACATGAGAGGGGACAGGATGGAACCCTGTGGAATCCCACACATGAGATCAGGGGGAGATGATGTACAGTCACCCAAGACCACACAGTGAGTTGTATCAGCCAGGAATGAGTAGAACTATTCTAAAAAGATCCCACCCACCATGATCCCACAGACGAGTCACCAACATCTCATGGTCAATGGTATCAAAAGCAGCCGACAGATGTAACAGGACCAAAAGGGTTGATTGTCCTCAGTCTGAAGCCTGGTGCAGATCATCAACCAAGGCCACAAGCTCAGTCTCAGTTCTGTATCTCAGACAAAAGCCAGACTGTGAGTGATCCAGAAAACTGACCCGGTCAAGGTGGTCCTGGAGTAGTTGGGTCACCACCCGCTCAATAACCTTCCCTAAAAAGGGAAGGTTAGAGACAGGTTGGTAGCTGACAAGGGCATCAGCATCAAGTGATGCTTTTTTGAGCAAGGGTCGCACCACAACCTCCTTAAGAGACCCTGGGATCCTGCCCTCCTCAAGGGAGGTGTTGACCACCTGCACCAGCACCGGCTCCAACATCTCCCTGGTGGCCTTAATCAGCCAGGATGGGTAGGGATCTGTTTCACATGTTGTGCCCCTAACAGCCCCCAGGACATCCCCCACATCTGCAGGGGTCACCAGCCGAAATTGATCCCATAAAAGAGGACAAGCCGGGTCATTCATAAACTCTGATTCCCCAACTGTATCAACTGTGGTGGCGATGTTGTGGTTAATGTGAGTGATTTTGTCCATGAAAAATCTATAAGCCTATCATAGCAGGCCAGTAAAACCTTCACTTCTAGGTGGAGAGAGATTGGACTGACCAACCCCTTCACAACCCGTAAGAGCTCCACTGGGCCAGATTTTGCAGTTGCTATGATGGCAGCAAGGAACTTCTTCTTTGCCACCCATATGCCATTGCATAGGCTTTCAAATTAGCTCTATTACTCAGTCTGTCGTCTTCAGTATGAGTATGATTCCATCGTCACTCTAACTGCCTCCCCTCTCATTTTAACTGCTGCAGGTCCTCCGTAAACCATGGGGACCTGGGACCCTGATTTTCAGGAAGCAGATGCCTGGGAGCCGCCAGGTCTATGGCTTCCAATAGCCAGGTGTTCCAAAACATAACAAGGTCATCAAGCGGGTGGGCAGCAAGATGAGAGGACATTTTCCCCAGAGCATTCTGGAACTGATCCAGTTCCATAAGTCTCCAAGGGCAAACCAATCTAACTGGTTCCACACCTTTCTGGGGGTAGATGTGCACCAGGAGCTGGGTCCAAAGGAGATAATAATCTGTCCATGACAAGGGCATTTTAATCACATCCCCCACTAACTGACCCCCCACCTCTAGGCCAGTGAACAGAACCAAATCCAGAGTGTGACTGCTATCATCTATTGGGCCATCTATTAATTGAGACAAGCCCATAGTTGCCATGGTGGCCATGAACTCATGCTCTGCTCCAAAAATGCTTGCATTGGCGTGGATGTTGAAGTCTCATCCTATGATTTTGGAACATTTGGAATGGACCAGCCACCTTGTACACAGGGTCTGTTTACACCGGGTCTGTGTACATACTTCCCACAAAGCGTGTGTCCCCGCCCCTCACCCAGCATCATAGAGTTGCGACCCCTCACCCAAAGTTCTAGGCTGACAGCCACAACTCCATGGTGCTGACTGGGGCAATTGCCAGCCAGATGTTAAGCTTCACCATCATATTGCCTCTTCAGGAGGCATAATCTAAACACTACCCTTTGCTGTGCCTAAAAACACTAGACAATATTTGCTAAAATATAACTAATAACTAATAACCTCTCTCTGGTAATCTCTTTTGATTCTGAGCTGCATAGAGAAGCATATGGAAGATTTGACAGGTTTTAAATTCTAACCTTATTTATACCATCTGTTCTGATTCTATCTTTTCTGTAATTAACTGATGTGGATTTTAGAATTTTTGAGTAATGCAGTTTGGTACTTGTACCATTCTTATGGATGAGCTGGATGTACAAATATTAACTTCTAGCACTGAGAAACCTGAGACCTTTTCTTCTTTTTCTGTTTAGCAGGGCGAAATATTAACATTCCCAAGGACAATGGAATAGAGAAGCCATAGATACTTGGAGGTTTAGCTCTTATAAGACTTTGATTGTATGCAGGCAAAGCATGAAAGGGTGTAAATGGAATCTCTGAGGATATTACTAGTTGCTAAAATTGTTTACACATTGATAACATTCATCACATCTTACAGGCTTTGTGTTTACTGTAATTCCCACAGAGATATACAATTCTAGGAGCTTTCTGAATTCATTTTAAGGAACATGAAATGTTTCTCCAAAAATGTGCTTAGTAGGCATCTTTATTCCAGTTCACTGTCATCTGTAGCACCAAAGTTTTTCTCTAATGGCTACATTCTGACCCTGGGGTTATTTAAGGAAATATGATGTACATGTTTGATTTTTAACTTGATTCAACACCAACTTTTTTATTGTTCCAATAAATTTTGTCATTTTATATAAGATATTTTCACAGAATTTCACTGGGATCTTTGCTTAAGAAATTCTGACCCTTACATAAACAGGTCACATGCAGGGTATTTTTAGCACTATCAAAGGAAAGAGTCATAAATCTCCCACTAAAAACTGAAGCACATTAGAGGAGATGCATAGGGTCTAGTGGATTAGCATAATATCACTATTTGAACTGTCCACCCAACATATAATTAAGACAAATTTTTCTATACCTCACTCTTTACCGTTATGCCTTGAGATGGACTGAATACTAGGTGTTTTTATTTGTGGACACTATTCATATTTCCAGACAGTCATCTGAATATTCGAATAAATGTCCACACCTGAAATAATATTGGATTATTTTGTTTTGGATACTCTGATTTTCCTGGTTATTTTGGTGATTTCAGCTCAGCTATTCAGTTATGTGGCCAAATATCCAACACAAAATAACCAAAACAACAGAGAAAACAACCTGAAAAAATGAAAGGAATATCCAAAACATGTAAACTAAGGCAACAAAACAAATAATGCTATGAATCTGTTTTCTAGGACTCATTGGGGGTGATCCCATGCCCTGCACATACTGCGAGCATCCTGCATGCTTATGCGCATGTGCAAACTGCACGCATCTCCATAGGAATGGCATTGTGCAACGCGGATCCCATGCGGGACCTGTGCAGATCTCATGTGGATCACATGTGGATTCCACTTGGGATTGCGGCCAATGTGGGCAAAATTACTGGATATGATCAGGGACCCATGTTCACCACTACCAGTAGAGAAAATGCAGTGAACATAGGTCCCCGCTGGATATGGTATTCACTGTGGATGTTTGTTTCAGCTCTACTTATGCCACAGGTCACCCAACAAGTCCTCTCAGCCTTGTTACACATAAACCAATCTGGGTACTATGGTCTGTAGAACAGGGGGAGTGCAGAATCCCCATCAACAGGCTCTTTGTAGCAGGTTCTCACCATTAATACACTAGATCATGTTCTCCTGTGTTTAGAGTCTTCCATGATCATGAGTATGGTTATTAGATTCAAATCTTAACATCCATCTTAGGATATTAATTTGACCATTAGATACATTCAAGAGTAGAATTTGGCTTCAGGTGAACTTTGAATGGACAACCATTGTTGGATACCAAACATGGGGTAAAAGTAAATGTGACATGGGACCACCGTGGCCCAGGACTCACTGGACATGTGGTCCTGCATCAGCACATGCTGGCCCTCCACTACCCCAGGGTGGGTAGGTGGCTGGCCTGGAATGGGTCCTCCCAAAGATCCCGGGCATCTATTCTAGGCCAAGGGCTGCCCATGGTGGATGGGCTGAAACTTGCCCTAGCAATCTTTGAAAATCTCGGCGACAGCCTGGTTCTTACCAAGATTTTTGTGAATGAGAATGTCACCGGGGCCATTTTCACTCTCCTTGTTATGGGGTTTCAAATGGGTTACTCCAGAGTACTGGACTGGCTCGACACTGTCCCCGGGGTGTGTGTTTGGGGCCCTCTCTTCGTTAGAGGCTGCCCCCCGTTTGCCCATCAGGCCAGCCGCAACCCAGTTGCCTGTGACCGCGTGGGTCCCCAAGCGATCAGAAAACCTTCACTGCAATCAGGGAGCTTTCAGAGGTCCGCACCCCTAGCCAAGTCTCCCCTTGATCTCCCAGCCCAGCCGTAACACAGAGAACGTTCTCTGGCCGCCTGTGGCTTGGAAGACTTTGCAGTGGGGTTGTCTTATATGAAAAAGGTTCGTCTAGGCTGACACCTAGATAGGAGTACCCCCAAGTGAATTCCCCAAGGCCAAATAATGATGCACAAGCACGCTAGGCTTGATTATAAAACATATATTGATTACATACAAATACAAGGCTGTTGATCAGATAGTGCAAGTCAATAAATCAAACATAAAATACACGCATTCTAACTCCACTGATATTCCCTTACCCTCCGAGCGCAATACTGGTCCATCAGTTGCTGTCTCGGCCTTGATGTTGAAGACTGGGTTCAAATCTTAGTTCATAGCCAAGTCATTAGTCCATAGTTTGCAATATTTATTTTTATTTATTTCATAGATTTTTATACCGCCCCATCCTGCAATGCAGCTCGGGGCGGTTAANTGTCTCGGCCTTGATGTTGAAGACTGGGTTCAAATGTTAGTTCATAGCCAAGTCATTAGTCCATAGTTTGCAATATGCAGCAGCTCCTCTCCTGAGCTGTTAACCCGTTGAAAGTCAAGATGGAAGAGAGTTAGTTCTTGAAGAAGAAGTTCCTTCTTCTTCCTCGCTGGAGGCCTTAGGTCACTTCCTCTTTCTCCTGGCCATTGTTATTGTTATCAAGTTAGGAAGGTTACCTGGCCGTTGCTTGGTAACAAACTACCCACTTGCCATGACAAAGGGAATCTCATCCCCCCACTCTGGCAACTGTTTTCAGCATTCTGCCCCAACTGAGCTTATAATCTGTTTAACCCTTCACCCTACACCACACATATCCCCAAAATGTGAGTCATCTCCCCCAAATGGGTGTGTTGCTCCCATGTCCCCATGACAGAGAACAAGGTTGAGAATCGGTTGCATCTTGACCTATTCTTGTGAGATTCTTGCATGACCGGAAACCAGCTCTGTTCATGAGTGAGATTCTTGAGAAACCTTTTTTTAAAAAGCTCTGCACAGTCACCAAATGGCTGCTGGGGGCCACACATGTGCAGAATGGCAGAGCATGTGCATGTGCAGAGTGTCTTTTGAGGTTTTACAAGAATCTTGCAAGATTCTGGGGAATCCTTGTGAGAACACACAAGATCTCACTGGGTTTGCAAAAGTCTTATGCATTCTCATGAGAATAAAAATCCATTCTTGTTTCACACCTAAATGCAGGCCAAATTGGGCCAATGCATCTGTTCAGCCCTGCCATTACTGCCATGGAGCAGGAGCCACCATGTGCCATGGCTTGTAGCCATGGCTGCCCACCATAGTGGGTGGAAGAATGCTGGGAGCGGGCTGGGGTGGGGCCAGTTGTCCTCACATTTGCTGCAGCCCACCCCTACCTTGTTATGCAGACAGTGGGATGGCTCTCCTGGTAGCAGGCACATTTTTTCAGTGCCAACCACTGACCTGAAAAGTGCCAACTACTGACCCGGAGAGTGGCTGCCGTTGTTTCCCACCCCGTTAGGCTGGGGAGCCACCGTACCATCTGCACATCTGTTTTTACACAAGATTGTATGTTAAAACAGTAGAGAGTTTGATTTAGATTTACAATAGGAGTGTGAAATTCATGTTCATTATTATAACAGAAACAAAAAAAAATCATTTTCATTTTTGTTATTGCAAAAACAAAAATGAAAAATAATAATAACGAAAACAAAAAACAACATTTTTTTGTTTTTTTAAATAATGGGAAAAAACTGAAAAACATATTTCTGGCTATTAACTTTTTTGTTTCTTATTCAATTCTGATAAAACATG
>QEPC01013643.1:3023370-3054453 GCA_003113815.1 Sphenodon punctatus
TTTTTTTTTATTTTAAGACAACTTGTGCATTTAAGTTTTTTTTAAACTGTTAAGTTTTTTGTTTTGGTTATATTATTATGTACAGTTCTTTCTGTATCACAAGGGGAAGGAGTTCAACTTCTTATAATTATTCTTCGTTGGCACACAAAATCAATACCAATACTGATACTAAAAATAAACTCTTTGTTTGAAATCCATGCCGATACCGATAACAACAATAACAAAAAATGACATTTCACTATTAACGAAAATGAAAGCAACACATTTTAATAACGAAAATGAAAAAGGAAAAATGACATGGGGCCCTGGTGCACACACCTAACATCAGGCTGTCATGTCTGTTGCCACCGGTAGATATGGCCCAGATCGGGGGTCACCATGGCTGGCTGTCATAGGCTGCCATGGTTGCCCATTATGGGGGGATGCAGGGGGCTGGTTGCAGTTCAGGGGCAGGGCTGGCCAGCCGCATGTTCATGTGTCTCTCCACCCCCCACCCTCCAAGCCCTGCTAACTATGCATTTATCATATCTGTGCAGCTTCCTGACCCAGACTGGGTTGCTGTGGTGGCATGCTCATGTGTGTTTTTGCCCACTGTAAGTAAAATTACTCTCCAAAGTAATTTTTACTTGAAGAATGTTGATAAGAGTGGAAAGGACATAAAGCCATTGGTCAATGTTGTGAACTTCACAAATTTGTATGCTGACTAGATCCAGATGAAATGGCTTGAATTTTTGAAATTTGGCTGAATTTCTTGTTTGGTGATGTAATTGTGCCAGATAATACCGGCACAGTAAGGCTTCACTTCAGAATCACCCAGGTTTGGCTAAATAGTGACATTCATACAAGCAGCAAGGACACAATCTTGCCTTTGAGCAATGGCGTTGACTAATTTCAATGTGGCTTGCAGTTAATTGCTTACAGATTGCTTCCAATATGTTTAGTTAAGCATATGCTTAAATGCTTCTTTGGATTATGCCAGAACGCTTGGCTCAATACCTTCCAGGATCATGTTCTAAGTGAATGAGTTATATTTGCTTTTGCAGCAAAGGATAAATCAAGTTAAGGTGTTTTACTAAAGATGCTGGGCTTGCCACACTGCCAACAGCCAATAAAAAAAATAGTGTGAGAGCTCCTCAGAGCTCCAAAGGCATTTATTGGTGAAAATTCACAAGATTGTGCTCTTTAAATAATTCAGAATCACTTCAGCTTGCAGGACTATAGTACAGAACAGGAAGGAGAAATGATGCAGTGATGGAATAAATGGGGGGAAGAAAGAGAAAAGTCACAGCTTTGTGACACCAGAGGGCAATCTTCTCTTGTGATATCATTTACAGGAAAGGGATCCAGGCCTGAAAATTCTTCATTGGATAAGAGAACTATTTTCTTAAATTTCACAGTTTTGAAAGATGTGATTACATAGTGAGCCTGGAGAGGTATTAAACTTTAATGCTATAAAGCTTTGCATGATTTATAGCAAACAGTTTTGCCAACTGCTGTGTTATCAAGAGACCTCCTTCCACATGTGACTATTGGGGGGTCAGTACCCCAATATATGTTCGATTCTTAAATTTAGGAGAATTAGCCAAATTAGTTGAACTGGGGGTCCCCAAGTGCCACAAGAATCAGTCTGAGGTTTGAAACGTGCTACAGTCAGGTTACGTACCCTCCCCAAAGTAGAGAAAGAGAGGGAGACAAATGTTTAATAAAAAGGGAATGTTTATTTGAAAGGGACATCAAAGAAAATATACAATGGGATACACATACACACATATACTAAACAGCAGAGCCCTGGTCTGGCTGGTGATTTACAGGGGATCCACAAGCGGTGGTGGGGAAAAAGAAAGTAATGTGGGGGGTGAGGGAGGGGAGACACCAGGGAGACACACACACAAAGAGAAAAGAGCAAGAACGAGGGAGAGAGATAGAGATAGAGGGAAGAGGGGAAGTCAGGACAAATGGTTACCTCTCCTTGCTGTTGAAAAGGGGACAGGCGGCCCACAGATCCAGAAAAGTTCGGGGATGAAGGGAAGGGGCAGAACAAAGTCTGGGAGACCCCTTAAGACACAGTTATGCACAGAGGGACCCACACGTGTTTACATCCAAAGCTTTCTCAATTTCATCGGGGGAGCAAGGATCAGTTATAGGGTTTAGGATAAAGGATTTGAGATAGGCTCAGGGGTGCCACAATAGGCTCATAGGCAGGACAAAAGGGATTCCAGGTGTGGGTCCAAGCATGACAAAGGGAAGATGCATACGGGGGCTGAGGGAACAAAGAACACATCTGGGCATGAAAGGGGAGAGGGTTTCAAGTGATTTGGGGACAGAAGGGAATCATGAGGGGAGCCCTAGTCTGAAGGGCGATACCAAGGTGCATTTCCACCGAGTGGGCGTGGGGGTGTTGGCTTGTGTGAGGGAAACATAGGGTGTTTTAATTTTCCATGCCTTTGAAGTCATTGTTGATGAGTTCTATCAACCAGTGGTTTCTTAAAACAGGGAGGAGTCCCTTTCTTAACTGCCCCGTACTTACTCAGTGATTCCTCCACTTAATCACCTTTTCCAAGGGCAGACTTTTTTTTGCATGAAGGGGCCTTTTCCCCCTAGGCTACATTGTGGCTCAGCCCTGAACCTGCTCAGGCTTCCCAATGCCCACCGACCCATGTCCCAAGTGGCCTTGTCGAGCATGGTGTGTGTGTGTGTGTCTTTTNAGAATTCTGCATCTCTGGCAACAGCTGTTGTTATCAATGTTATGTTTTACAGTAAATCATGAGTGCGATGTCAGCAGATACACAATATCAGGCAGATAAAGCTGAAAATCTCAAGTGCATATGTCCTTGAGATAAACACGCCATTGTAAAATTATATCCACCCACTCTTTCTTTAAGCACACAATGTGTCTGTAAATCCTAACTAGATAATATTATAATAAAGCCATGGTAACCACTGTACATACTACAATACCAATACAGTGCTTTAAATTAGAGCAACAGCAAATCTGTCATATCCTTTGTGAGATAATAGGATATGTCTAAGAAAAGATAATGCAGCATATTCCTGTTTCAGTTCTCTGAAGAGGGTGGATTTAGCTCATACTTGGTCTACAGAATTAAACTAAACTGTCTAACTGAGGCAGACCAATGGTCTATCTTAGCCCAGTATTGTCACAACCTGACATGGCAGCAGGGGTTTCAAATCTGGGTACAAATCTGGCTCTTCCAGGGTCTCTGGCAGAGGCCAACCTGATGTGCTACTTGGGACCCCTCCAGGCCCCCAGCAGAGATCTCCCCCAGGTATCCTGAGGTGGAGATGCCTGGGATTGAACCTGTCAACCTATACATGCAAAACATGTGCTCTTACCACATGCTATGCCCCTCCCCTTCCCTTGTCCCCCTTTCTATTTTATAAGATTTGAAACTGAATGTTATGTAGTAATGAATAAAGCCACTAAAAAAAGCAGCCGTCATTCAAGCAGTGTATTTTAATAAGACTGTTGAGCTGGACCATGAGCATTATTAGAATGTCCTGGGCTGCAATTCAGGCACCATGTGGCAGACAATGAGGATTTGCTGCAGTGCCGCTCACCTGCCTGCAGCATGAGGAATTACCACCATTTACAGTGGAGTTTATTAGAGTTTCATGCAAACATGTACAGTCATAATAGCTTGGCTGCAATAACTACCAGGAAACAGAAGTGTTCAGGCTTTTATTGTGAAGAACAAAGTAGTCTTTTTGTTCCTATTACTTTTGCTGAATTCTCAGAATTCAGGACAGTGGTGTGCATATCCTCCTCCTCTTGGTCTCATCCAAAGCCCTATTGGCAACAGTGGGTGTCTTCCCAATGACATCAATGGCCTTTGGATCAATTCACTTACCTTCTGAGCTGAGGTGTGGGTAGAGGAGTACAGGGGGTGTCAATGACATCATAGCATACACAACCATCTCCATGTTATACTGACTGTCCAGCCAGGCTTTGTTTAGCAGTCACATTTTACAGATAAAAAACTGCAGCTGCAAGATGGATGTATACGCTATACCAGCCAGTTAGACCATTATTTGAATGTGGAGTTCCTAGCTAAAGTTCCATCAAACAATCCAACAGATCACATTGGCCCTCTGGAAAGATAGGTGTAAATAACTAATCAAAAGTTACCAATGAAGCAAGAAAATTATTTCAAATTATTATTTCTATAGCACTTTTAAAGTTCAAAATGTTTAACCGTTCCTGTCTAGATCACTCTCACAATAGCCCTGTGAAGTAGGTTGTTATTATTCTCATTTTTCATGTGGGAGACTGAGGGTGAGAGATAGTGGGTGTTTTAAGATGAATGTCAGGCTGCCCTCCCCCAGAGCTCCTCTGGGGGAGCATCCTTTGTTCACCCACTCTCAGCCCCACCTGGGTCCAAATCAGCTGGACTCGGCAGGTTCTCCAGCTCATGGTCTGCCCACATGGTGCCCCCCACACACTGTAGAATTATGGGCAGAGTGTCTTCAATGCTGTGTTGCCCAGTGCAACAGCCGACTGGAAGCAGAGTAGCAGCGTAGGTTGGTGCATCAGATGGACTGCTGGTGCCCTGGGTTTGACTGACCCACTGAGTGACTAGAATTTGAATTGCAGAATCACATTAGAATCACAGTCCCCAAGGTCTAAATCTGACATTTTACCCACTAGGCCAAACTAGTGCTCTATAATTAAGTTTCAAAGAAAAATATCTGTTAGACCCTGCTATCTAGAAATATAATTTCTGATGTTGAAAGAAACATGCTGCATTTTTGTCTCTTCTATCATCAGTCATAGGGTTGGAAAAGACCGTAAAGGTCAACTAATCCAATCTCTTGCTCCAAGACAAGGATGTCCTATATTTACTGCATCACAAACAGATGCTTCTTCAGCTGTTTTTTGAAAACATCCAACAAAAGAGATTCTACAACTCCCCTAGGCAACCTATTCAATTGTCCAAATGTTGTTACAGTTAAGAAGTATTTTACATAATCAAGAAAAACACAGGCAACATGAGGGGGAGGGCACAGGGGAGGCATATTCCCCCCAGATTTTTGGCTGCCACATCAGCCTGTTTCTTCAGGGCCACCCTCACCGCACGGCGGACTTGCCACCCCAGGATCCCATTCATGCTGCCTAGCTAGTCACCTGGCTTTGCCCCCCTCCCCACCCCCCATCAGGCTGTCCCTGCTCGGCTCCACTTTCAGGGGGCAGCACACAATCAGGAATTCAGTGGCCAGCACCGGCTGCCAGGACGTTCTTCCTCCACTGCAGTGGCTAATTGGGAGGCTTGAATTGACCTCCTGGCCCACCTCCTGGCCCCTCTCCAAGGTTGGGTTCAGCAGGGCAGCCACTTCTGGCTGCTACATTCTCTTGCTGCCAGCCCCACTACGTGCTTATGAGGTGCATGTGTGATGGCACCAGCCAACTTGCTTTGCTTATTTTCCCCAGCACCCAGAAGGAATGCCAACAGGCTGAGCAGAGAGAGCAACTAACCTCCCCCTGCTGTTTCTGGGGTTTTTTTCTAAGGAAAGGAACTCCTGGGGCCCAACAGGGGTTGTTTGGGGTTGTGTGCCTCTGCACACTCTGCATTTTTATGTTGGAGGGAATGCCAGCTTTACCATGCCATGTGGATTGGGGTTATGTGTGCCCATGTGCAGTCTGTATTTTTATGTTTATGTGAGGGCAAGGAGGAATTGGAAGGGAAGAAGGGGAAGACAACAAGAAACTCGACACCTTCTGGCTTGGCACCCAACTCAGGGTATAGCACTCCATCAGGATCTTGTGTGGGCCTCAGTATTCCCACACAAGAGAAGGCCAGATCATCATAGGGAGGGTGATCAGCGAGGCCAAGCTTGAAGCTCTCACACCTCCTTCTACATACAACCCGCCACCCAACACACAGCACCCACATGACATACCCAGGAAGGTTACAGTGACCAGGAAGGTGAGGTCAGAGGGAAAACAGGGAAGTTTTCACCAAGCACTCTTCACACCCATGCACACTTCTTGTCACTTGCACACTCACACACTCGAACACTCACCACTCTCATGCGTTCCAACACTCCAACAAGGGTTCAATAAGGTCTCTCTGCACACTCTCACAAGGGGCCAGTTTCTCACAGCAAGCTGATCACCGGCAAGGCTCCTGACTGTTGGCCACCCCTTTATCCTCCCTGGTTCCACCCTGCCGTGTACAGAGGTGTGCTGAGCGCCGCAATGCTGCTGGTGGCCCCACCCCACATGGCTCCTCTCCTGCGACCTGGGGGCCAGCCAGTGCGTCGCTGATTGCACGCGGGGTGGGGCCTGTCAGCTCTGCCTCATACGCCTTGGCCGTGGGTTCCCAGATGTCGCCGCAGATTTGCCAGGCATGCCTGTGGGGCCCCCACCCCCAGGGATAGACGTGGCGGTGGCACCTGACAGTTTGGGGCAGGGATGCCAACTTTGCTATGCCATCTGGTTTGGAACTTTGAGGTTCTTGGATTTACATTCACATGAGTTATGCAAATTAGTATTGGTAGGACTATGCATATTAGGGGTGGGGTTATGGATGGTCACTGTTGCTATGACTTTGCCTTTTTGAGGTTTTTCTCTTATATATACTGTTTGTATAGGCTAATGTATGGCTCTAAGCCAAGCAATGACCAAGGTCACACTAAATAAACAAATGAATGAATGAAGGGGTGGAGGTATGCAAATTAGATGTGCCCCCCCCAGGTTCAACAGTCACCAGTCACCTCCCAAGAAAAACACTGAGAATGCTAAGCCTATTATTCAAAAAACAATATTTTCTAATAAAATAATTAATTGTTCTATATCAATCTCTGTGAAAAATATACAATTTTGTACAAAATGCACACTTTCCCCACTCTTATTTAAGAGACCATGGCATCACGGGCCATTCTATTAATTACATTTAGTGAAATACTCATGGGATGAAGTACCAGTCATTAATAATAGCTGTCAAAAATTCAGGCTCTCTGTGAATACCAGGTTATTTACTGAATTGTAAAACGTTTTGTGTGAGAAATACAAGTAATCAAAAATCATTTAAAATTGGAAGTGAAGTGGATAGGTCACTATGCGTAGAAAAAAATATGTATGTGGTATAGATCCCACTAATGCTCAACGGATGCATTACTTTTGCCAGCAAATACTAGCCTTGCGACCACAAAATTCTTATCTGTGCAGCAAATGAAATTACTGAACAGTAATTTTTGTGTGTGCATGTGCTCATGAAGACACTCCACTCCACAGTAGTGTTTGAGTCCTAGGAGCTTCAACTTCACCCTGAATTAACTGCATAGTTATCATTTATGTAGACTGGAGGGAGGTAACGTTCACTCCAGCAAAAGCCATACTCCATGATGCCGCAACCTGCAGAGAAGATCAGTTCATATTGCTGAAAGGGCAATAAATGACTACTGTTTGTACATGCACTCTGATGAGCTGTAGGTTACTGTAGTCCAGTTTACCACTTTGAAGGAAATGTTTGTGTATGAGTGGATTGCACCACTTAGACAGAGCCCAGAGATTCCTAGATTGGGTTGGTACCCCAAATGAGGTCCACAGATGGGGTCATGATCCTGAATGATATTTTATATACTTTGCATGTTTGATATATGTCACTGTTCAGAGATAGGACCATGGTCCTGAATGATATTTTATGTACATTGTTGTCTGGGGTTTGTAAGATTTTATTTAAGTAAAATATAGTCGCACACTCAAAAGAGTTTGGGAGCCACTGGTAGGGCCAGGGTTGATAGGTGCGTCCCAGTCCCAGAGGCAGTACTGGGCGTACTGTGAGCCATTCTATTTCAGTAAAGCATCAGGTATTCTGGGAGTCTTTTTTAATAGGACTACACAACAGTAAGTGATTTGAGTACTGTGGCCTTAATGTACATAGTGGGTGTAATTCTGTGCCACGCTTACACCAGTGACAGGTACAGCTCGGAGCTCGGTGGTGTGCATTTATGTGTGCAGGTGCGCTGCGCACGGAGCTGGATGTTTCATACAACTTGCTGCGCCAGCAACATGCATCCAGCATAGACGCACTTTATGCCCCCCCACCCGCAGGATTGCATCCAGTGACTGCATCTGATACTACAGCTCTTTATGAAAGATAGTCTCTTGTGGGTTTGTCTTGTTATATGTGCTAGTGCATTCAGGAAACAGGGCTATAGCCTTCCCTGCTCTTTTTGGGATAATTTATTCTCTAAGGGGAAATAGGGGTGGGGTGGGGGGGAAACTGTCCCAAATACAAGATACTAACATTCTATTTTGTCAGTTCAACATGGGGGAGGTTTCCTCATGCCCTTCTCCATAATATCATGCATCTGTGTAAGGGTAGTTAGAACCTTCTTGTAAAGATCCCAGCCAAAAAAATAGAAGCCATGTGAGGCAAGTTAGCATTCAGTACAGAGGAAGTCCATTTCTCTAGGTATCAGGTTTGAGAGAAATTCAGAAACTCAGTTAGCATTCAGAGCAGGAGGCAGGAGGTCTGTTCCTATAACCTGTTCAAGGCAATAGACTGGAGGACTCAAGTGCAAGTAGAGGAGGCTGGCACAGATATATTACCCCATGTGAAGTGGGTCAGGGCTAGGCACTGACAGGCTGAGACTCTGTTCAGGACTAAGAGCTAATTCTGCCAGAAAGTAAACATAAAGACCTTTAGCCAATCAACAGGCAGAATCCCATAGGCCAATCAGGAACCTATGCAAGGCAGTTCTTGAAGGAAATGCTGACCTATACTGCTCCACAGTTATACCACCTCTGTGCTTCCACGTTAGTTGTCTGGGTAATTGTCCCTATATGGGAACTCCCAGATTACAGGCCTTCAGCCATCAGATCCTGACACTTTCTTCTTTATTTCCCCTCATCTCTAGTCCTGCTGTCAGTGTGCTACCAATTTCCTTCTCTTTTCAGCCTATGCAAGATAAAGGCTGCAATATACTGACATAGAACCACAGATAGTGAGGCCAAAATAAGTAGAGCTCAAATGAGTACCCTGAAAAATGGGTATACCCATCGAATTTGTGATGCTTGTTTTGACTTGAACATTTCAAAGACTTTTTGGTATGCCAAACAGTATTTGATTGGGTACCTGAATGATCAAAATACCATTTTTGATCTGATTTTTTTACTTCCGCCCCCAAAATTTCAACTTCTGGTACCGGATTTACAAAACTGTTCAGGTGTTTTGGGGTACTTTGGAGCCCCCAAGTCCCCAAGTGTCAGGGTTTCAAGTACATGAACAGTATCCAGGCACAGATTCATCTACCCAATATGATAGTTGAAATCTTGGCTACTACCTGTGGGTTCCAAATCAGGCACCCATTTCAGCTCCAGCCAATAGACCTCACTCAGGTCAGCCAGTTGGCCTGTTGGCATGTTTCAGGGCTAATCACTAACATCATTCCTAAGATCTGATCTCATGACATCTAAAAATGACAATCTGTAGTAATGCTACTTCAAACAACTCCCCCCCCCCCCCGCCTTCTCTCCTCACCCATCCACCTTGGGAAACAGAACATGAAGATCTGTTTGCAGTAAGCAATGTATTCAACAATTATAGCATTTATTTCCCCTTTGATCAATTATCCACTTCAGGTTTTCTTTTTTATCAGGTGTTCTACATTAAGAATTATTTGGATGAATGCTTTGTTTATAGACTGCAATGCACAGACGCCTTATTCAACAACAACAATGCATTGTTTTGGGCAGAATCTGCTTTTAATTTGTGCAGTATGACTGGTACCAGGTATTGGTTCTGTTCCCAGAATGAATGACTCATGAACCAACAAAAAGCTTTCCAGAAGATGTCTGAATACTTCCTAAGCAAACACTTCTGCATTTTTCATAAGCATTTGCAACATTTTATCATTCTTACTAACAGTTTATCAACAGAGACATTTACTCATAAAAAAGGGAGAAAAAAGATTGTGAACTAGCAATTTAATGCATGAAGATTTGTGACTACACTTTAGTCTAGTCTGTATTATTTAAGGATGTGTACAGAATGGTTCTCCCCCACCCCATTTTTGTCATTCCTTTCATTTTCATTAATTCCATTCATTTCTGTTTCTATTTTTGTTATTGTCTTTCATTTTCATTTTTGCTTTCATTTTTGTTTTGCATTGGTTTCAATGGGAAATGCATTTCTGGCTGTAAATTCTTCATTTTTCAGCTCGTACCCCTCACCCAGGGAACCGTCCCTGACAAATGTCTTAAAGATTGGATAAAGGTTCCAAGTTGTATAGGTGATTAAATATATGTGGTTTTCACACACATTTTAACTGTAACATCTTTCTTTTCCATCCAATGTAGATGGAATTTGGACTTATTGTACCCTTGAAGCAAGGGATCATACTTGCCAAATTTAATAAAGATTGGATAAAGGGTACTGATTTTATAAGCAATTTAATTGTTTCATGCTTTACACACACATTTCAAGCTATAACACTTTTTTTTTGAGCTGTAATGACAATTTGGATGAGAGTTGGAAAGGTTGTTTCCCTCACCCAAAGGATTATCCCTGCCAAATTTCAGAAATATTGGATAAAGGGTCATCTGTCAGTGCTGCAGGATGTGTTTGGGATGCCAAATAGCCATCCTGGATATGTCAGTCATGTCCCTTGATTTCTGAGCTGCTTTCTCCCACACCCTCTTTCTTGCTTCTTGAAGTCCCAGTTATGTTCTGAAATTTTTGTTTTTCTGCCCAAATTTTCAGGGCTAGTATTTCCACAACTTCAGTTAAAATCACAAATGTTCAATTGATTATAATATTGGGAACCGTTATCCAATATTTCTGAGGATTGGCAGGTATAATACCATTTTTGTCAGGTACAATCTTTATAAAATTCATCCAAACTGGATGAAACACAAAGACGTTACAGCCAGAAATGCATCTGTAAATGAAATGCTTATAACATCAGGTCCCTTTATCCATTCTTTCTCAGCTTTGGCAGAGATAATAAACTTGGGAAGGGGTATGACCTGTACTAGTTTCATCCAAATTAGAAGGAGAATTAAGAGGTTAAATCCAGAAATGCATGTACTACTTCTGTTAAAATCAAATGATCCAATTGCTTATAAATTCAGGACCCTTCATCCAATCTTTCTGATATTTGGCAGGATACTGTCTTTGGTGATCAGTACAATCTCTCCAAATTTCATCCAAATTGAATAAAAAGCAAGTTAAAGCCAAAATAATGAAAAATGAAACTCTTAATTTTGTCATTATTTTCTTTCTTTTTTGTTATTTAATAACAAAAAAATAAAAGAAGGATCATACATTTTCATTATTCTAATAACAAAAATGAAAGGCACATCCCTGGTATCATTCTGTACAAGCATACTTATATTTGGTTGAAACTCTTATTATCAACTCAACTGTCTCTTTCCTGGCCATCTTCTGAGAATATGAGGACCCCCTTTTCCATATATATTTCCCCCTTGTATGACATTTATAGACAGTTGGGCCGATCCCATGCCCTGTGCAGGCTACACGCAACCCAGGTGTGTGTGCGTGTGCACAAATTGCGCAATTGAGATTGCAGCTAATGATCGTTATCTTCTAATTTAATAACAACCAGGTTTTATTTTTATGTTTATACATGTGGATTTGGGGATCTAAGCAACTGATCCCCATTACGATGATGTAAATCTGGAGTGAGTCCATTGAGGGAAACCACAATGTTAAAAAACTGATAGAAACACCAATGCAAAAGATCCGATACCGCTGATACCAAGAAAGAACCAAAATATCGGATTAATCCGATAAAGCCATTATCGAGTATTTTCGGTTCTTGACAATACTGACAATTTGCATTAGAAAATTCTCCCTCTTATTTACAAATGAATCACAAACAAAGAGTCCCGTATTATTTATTTATTTTATAATTGTATCCCCTTCTGCAAAGCAGCTCGGGGCAGCTTACACTTTAAAACAAAAATATAAAACATATAAAATACCAATATAAAACCACATGGTGAAGCCATTAATATATAAACATAAAACAACCCCTCCCCAGCCCTCAAAACCACCCACCCCATTAAACACTAGTGAATACATAAGGTAGGGCATTTACATGAAAATGACTCAGTTCTGTTTGCCTTGTATTTTGCTGGAAGCAATAATGCATTTGTGTAATGCAAGGTTTCCACAAAACAGGGACATTTGGCTTTGCTGTGCATTCTTTGATTCTCCTCAACATTAGTCTGAAGTGGCATTGAGCCAAATGGTGTAGAAAAGTGGAGAAAGCCTACAGGAATAGAGCAGGGAGTGAAGAGGGATAATTTTTCCCAAGAAAGCTTCATAGTTGTTTTTTTTTAAAAAAACAACGTACAGGGCTTTTAATTTCTTGTCTGAGGAAATTTCAAACCTTTGACAGGAAACACAGAGGTAATTTGCAAAGTAATAAGACAGAGGTTTAGCAGAGGTACTTTAACAATCATTAGTGGCAGATTTGACTTGGGGGTTAGTTTATTAATTCCTGCCTCTCCCCCCCCCCCTTTCTGGCAAGATAGTTTTCTTTTATTTTCCTTTACCTCACACTTTATTACCTGTTCTATACACTTCACTTCAATGCACTTGTGCAGGACTGGGCCCTCTACCCTTAAACTGCTCATCTGTGACTGTCTTACTTTCTCCTCCTTCGTTACTCCTTTCTTTCAGGCATCTCTAGGATACATACAAGTATGCTGAAGACCTTCTTGTCCTTTAGAAGATTTGTATTCTACAAAAAATATGGATTTGCACTAACGAACAAAAAAAAGGAAAAAGTCAGGGCCTCAAAATAATTGGGACCTATTAGTTTTGGCTAACACAACCTCCACAATTCTAATCTGTGATATGGACAAGCCATTTATTTGAGTCATCCTACCCCTCAAAGCACTCCATCTGAACTGGCCCCAGTGAAGTGAACGGGGCTTGTGCTGTGGGGATGCTTTAAGGTTTGAAGCCTAGGTAGACCAGAGTCGCTGCTGTAGTGGGGCTCGGGGAGGCGAATTGTTGGGGAAGCTTTGCTGCATCTTTGCTGCTTGGGCCCCAGCTGCTTGCTTGCTGATTGGTGCTTCTTCGATCTTGCTAGGGAACGCAAAGGCTCCAGGAGCTATAGGGAGCTGGGGCGGGGGAGGGCAATTACTTTGCTGCTGGGCTCCACCCACTCGTGTGCTGACTGGTGTTTCTTCCATCTCCCCTGGGTAAATGAAGGCTCCAGGAGATGCGGGTGGGTGGCTGCCAAAGGGTGCTGCATGTTGGGCAGCTTTTTGGCAGCGATTAAGGTGTAGGCCTGTCATCCTGGAACACTTTAGCTGATTGAGACTACTCGATGTTGTTCATGCTTTTAAGGGTCGGAAGGACATGTGGGAGGGTGGGCTGTGGTTTTTTTGACCCTTTGTGCTGGGGTGTATTGGGGTTTGGTGGAACAAGGGGAGGGTTACAGTTTGATCCCTCTGTGAGAGGGAGGGGTTGAGTACAGGAGGTTGGGTTAAGGGTTAAATGCACCCCAACACCTCTGTGAGAGTGGGGGTTAAGAGCAGGGGGTTTAGAGGGGAAAGTTAATGCCCTGACCCATCTATGAGAGGGTGGAAGGGACAATGGGTGAAAATAGACATAATGATGGCCTACTATCACCTGCTTTGAGCTGAGAGTCATCACACATCTGTGACCCCACTGGTATGCTACTGTCCAGGATGGGTAGGTGGCTGGCCTAGAATGAGTCCCCCAGATATTTCGGGGTGTTCATTCTGGGCTAAGGGCACCCACGTGGGACAACATGGGCCACCACATTTTTTGATCTGGACATCCCCACCACAGGGCAGAAGCTGATGAGTGATGCGATGCTGGGAGTAGGGCAGGGAAAAAGCAGGGGCAGGGCCATCTGCCCACATATTTGACACACACACATACACACACACACACACACACACACACACACACACACACTGGCAATGCGGGCAGCATTAAGAGCCTAACCTAAGAGACTGAATTGAAGCTTGATGATGTGGCAGGAGTAGCTAATTTTGCCATGATAATAAACAATGCTTCTAACAGGCAGATGTTACCTGCCCTGCCACAAGGTAGAACTGTATTGGCAAGTTTTACACCTGCTTTTCTGGCAGGGTCTTGTTCCTGTTGAGGTTTGGCTGTCCTGTGAGAGGTTTGGGATTTTTCTTAAGGTCTTGTCCCCATCACATATAGGTCATAGGTAAACTAAACTAAACTGTCTAACTGAGTCAGACCAATGGTCCATCTTAGCCCAGTATTGTCACAACCTGACATGGCAGCAGGGGTTTCAAATTTGGGTCCAAATACAGCTCTTCCAGGGTCTCTGGCAGAGGCCATCCCGGTGTGCTACCTGAGGCCCCTCCATGCCCCCAGCAGGGGCCTCCCCAGGCATGTTACCAGAGGTCCTGAGGTGGAGATGGTATAAGATCAGTAACCTCAACAGTCGTCGTATATTTATTAATAACGTACTGCTATATGTATATATGGTCAATAGTAGAGTACCCCTTCTGGAATCAGCCTGTTCATCTCTCAGGATATCCTGGTCTTGAACCTATACTAGAAGTCACCTCAGCAGAACTCTATGTGAGTTTGGCATCATAGGAGCCCTTCTTATACACAGGGACTAATAAGATTCCCTTCCATAACTCAGGAAAAGATCCAGTAGAGAGTATGGTATTAAACCAGAGGGTTAAAATAAGAATCCACCAATCCAAATGGGATAAAAAAAGCTCAACAGGCAACCTGTCTAACCCCAGGGATTTACCTCTCTTTTGCACTTTAATCAGTGCCTCAACCTCTGCTTCAGTTGTCAAATACATATCACTACCACGTATTAGTGAGGAAAGTGAAGAAATATTCATTTTGAGCTTGCTTCCCTCAGGGACCATATACTGTTTCTTATAATACTCTGACCAGGGAGATGGGGCAATGCAAGAGTCCCAACCACCATAGGGAGAGTAGGAACCCTTTGTCACCATGGACAAGAATGCCCTACTCTCTCTGTTTTTGATAACAACATAAACAACCCCATTGGAGATCTATATGGGCCCGCTTCTTTGATTTAATCAGGGCCTTATATGCTCTTATACAGTCAATTATATCCTTGTCTCTATGGATGGGCAAACGCGGTTCGGAAGTTCGGAGTTCGGACAGAACTTGGTCTGTTTGGTTGACCGAACCGAACTTCTGAACTGAACTCGAATTTCAAACCGAACCGAACCGAATTTCCAAACTCCATTCTGTTCTCCCATCTCTAGTGGCAACACACACCAAGAAACCTGGTTTTGAATGGTCAAACTTGGTTCGGAAGTTCAGAATTCAACAAAACTCGGTCTGTTCAGTCGACTGAACTCAATTTCCGAACCGAACTCGAATTTCAAACCGAACTTATCCGAACCGAATTTACGAACTCGAATTTCAAACTGAACCAAACCGAACTGAACCGAATTTCCGAACTCCGTTTTGATCGCCCATCCCTACTTGTCTCTACGCACCCCTTATAGTCTAGCATTTCCAAGTATTCTTTGCAAATCTCGCTTCCTTGACCTACAGTCCTCATCAAATCAGGGAGCACCTGAGGGCAGCTTATTTTACGCATATCTCTTAATCTCCCTTAAAAATAAAGGGCTCAGTAAGCCAACCAATTCCTGGACTTTTCCTAAAATGTCAGAAGGCAAAGTGGTGTCTAGGATCTGTGCTCTCCTACTAGCCAGATCTTCAGAACCCATAACTATACCTACTTCCTGGGCCAAAATCTCATTCCATCTAATACATTAAAGTGCAGTAGATGAAGGAAACCAAAATTGTTTTCCCTGGGGGTTCTCATACTCCAGAGTTCCATCCTCCACATCCCACTGCATAACTAAATGTAATGGGAGATGGTCACTTTCTAGTCTATTCAGTACCATTATATCAGCCACTAGTCTCCAGCACTATGGTTCAATAAAAAAAATAGTAAACCATGCTTTCGGCACTGCCACAGACCGCAACTTCCCTTTAAGGGTCTCTGACTCTGAAGTTGCGCTGCTTGGGTGGCTCCGGGGCTCCCAACAGGGACAACCACAAAAGCAAAATAGGAAAAAACAACACAAAAAAGCACTTCTAGCAATGCTACTGGCCCCGCAAGTGGAAAATGAGCACCTCGTAGGCAGCAGCCCCATTCACTGACCTGCTGCCGAGCGACTATTTCCTATGGGGACTCACAATAGCTGACACACCTGACCACCTGCATGTTTCTTGAGCTCCTGGCCCTACCCGGTCCATGTAGGAAGCAGGACAGTTCTCCAGTCATTAACATGTATGTTTGGTGCCCTGACATGGCCAGGGCCATGTCATTTGCAGTTTTCCACCCCAGGCAGGTTCTGGAAGCCACCACACTGCACATCCATCTTGCCCCCTCCCTCCGTTCCTTCAAATCCCTCCTCAAGACCCACTTTTTCCTCACCGCCTTTCCCAATGCCTGCTAGTCGATCCCCATATACTTATTGTCTGCCCTCCTCTGCAGACTGCTGTAACCAACCTGATTGTAACCAAGCCAAGCGTACGCACCTGAGACTTCGCATCCGCCAGAATGATTGTTTGTCTTCTCCCGTGTCTCTCCCACTGTCCCCTCTCCCTGTCTCCCTCTCCTTGTCTTTTAGATTGTAAGCCACAGGCAGGGACTGTGTCTATTCCTATGTTCTGTACAGCGCCAGGTATATGGCTGGTGCTATATAAATGTTATTAATAATAATATTAATAATAATAATAATAATAATAATAATAATAATAATAATAATTAATGTGAGTGGTTGGTTTGTTTCCCAGAATGACTGGTAGCACCATTTTCTTTCATTCCTTTCAAGTTTGTGCCCTCCCCCCTCCTTTTACCCTGCTTCTCAGTAAAGTGACAATTCTGCTGGTGATTTCAGTCATTTTTATTGTCTAGATATCCTATGTAACTGAGATAAGAAAAGTGAAGTGAATATCCCCTGTTGACTAGAGGGCTGGCACAAGGATATTTGCTACTCTCAGTGGTCTAAGGCAGACACCACCCTCACCACAAAGTTTGGTGATGGCTGGAGGTGGGCAGGAGAAGCAGTGACAAGAGCTGGAGAGGGGGATGGAGAGACACACCCTTCAAATTTCCACCCAGGGGGGTCGTTTCCCTGATTCAGCATGAAGTTTAGTGATGGCGATAGCAGGATTCCGTTCGATCCTGCAGGAGAGGTATTCTCATCAACTTGCCATCCTAGGTGGCCCTTCCCCCCATACAGTGTAGATTCCTGTTGCTGCCTCCACCAATAAGCTCCACACTGGATCAGGGGAAGGGACCCCTCTCTTACCCTTCTCCAGCACAGAGCTTCAGCAGTGGAACAGCTGGAGGGAAGGCAAGAGAACCGTCCTCTTCAAGTTGCTGCCCCAGGTGGCAGCCTGAGTGGCCTAATGGTAATGCCGGTCCTGAGTATAGGAAAAACATTTTGTTGTATAAAGACCATTTTGATCTACAGACTGAAAGTCTGAGATAGATTCTGCTATTACTGAAAAGCACAGACTCATCTGGCTTTCCTGAAATGAAATTAAACACTAGTGATAAATAAAAATATTTGTGTGTTCTCTCAACCTTCTCCTATCCCATCTGTTACAAGTTACTTACTCTCAGGGTAAAATATATTTAGGACTCTCATATTGCAGACATTTCTTACAACAGGATGAGGTGTCAAAAATCCACTTAATTCCTTGCAAAGCACTCAAGCTGTCCTATAAATCAGCTATTTGTGGTGTGAGTAGGGAGAGGGTGTCCTCTTTCTTTTAAATTTTAGAATGAGCACGTTACTTTGTCCTGGGTAGCAATATCCTGGCTCATGTTTCCTGCCATTTATACAATGGAAATCTTTAAAAATACCTTTGAGAAATTCTAAGAAAGGGAAGAATATATGTTGCATCTCTGGATTCAGGAAAAGTACTTGTATCCTTAGTGCATACACAAAAAACTGGTTGTTGAAGTCAGTGGCTCAGCTCCCATTGATTTTAACGGACAGAAGCTTGTATCTATGGTGGTGGTCTTTGAGAATTTTCCAATTAAACTTTTTGTTTGAGAAATAGTTCTGGGCAGCAGGAGCTTGAACAAAGGAAGCCTGGTTTCCTGAGAATGGAGGAAAGGGGCAACAATGCTCAAGTGCCTTATCTGCCTTATCTGCCCTCTTATGAATTTTTGCTTCTCAACTTATCATTGGGCCTTCTCCTCCTCTCAAAAATTTGGTTAAATCCACGATCAAAATTTATTAAGAGGACGCAAACACTAGGGTGTCATGGAAGGCTAGAAGCTTTTTTTAAAAACAAAACAAAAAACAACTCTCTGCTCAGCTCATTTCATGCACCAGAATTATAATATAGGCGACAACTAGCTACCAGAAGGGAAGTCTCTGGGGCTAGCCCCTTTAAATGGAATTTCTGATTTATCAATCCCACCCTTAGAGACTTTTTCTGAGGATAGGGATAACTTAGCTGACACCTATGCATTAAGCTGGGTGCGAATTTCACCATTACCCATACTTGTATTAATGTGAGTCCACGGACAGCGGGGCCTGTGTCACCCTGTGTGGGTAAATCCCAGAGTATGACACCATCCAGGGCCCTGCTTGAGGCCTCTGGGCTCTCGGGCCCTGGGTTGTCCTGTTGTGGGCTTTCCAAGCCTCAGGTTTATTGTACGAATGGGCCCTTTTTTAGCCCCTTGGGGGATAGTTGTGACCAGGATAATTTGACTCCAGATGTACATTTGGGCCCTGAATGACTGGGCATGCATGATTCAACTTTGCTGGCTTTATTAAGCTGGAATATAGTAGGTTGGATGGCTCACTATTTTGATCCTTGCTTTCAGGTGTTTTTGAAATGATTTGATGTTATTTTAATCCAGGTGACTTTGGCAAATAAGGACATAATTTGAGCCGGATTCCAGGTTCTAAGTGTTCCAGCCTTCTCTTCTACCTCCAAGGTCAGGCTCAGTGGAGGCCTGCCCTTTCTGGTGCCTAAAATTGCTAACATTAACATTTGTTTAGTAAGTGTATATAAATCATATTTTGCAATCTGTTATTGTTTGTTTCCTTCTGGCTTTGAATTGCTACTGGCAAACATGCAGTTAAAACTCCTTAAAACTCACCTCTTTCGCTCTGCTCTGTCTGACTCTTTATCCTGCTGAGCCACTATTCCTATACCTTATCCTTGCAACATGGACCTGCCTGCTGTCATTCTCATTGTAACCAAGCCAAGTACGTGCACTTGAGACCTCGCATCTTCATGAATGTTTGACCCCTTGTCTCTCCCTCTGTCCCCCTTCCTAAGTCTCTCCCCCAGCTCCTGTCTCTCAGATTGTAAACCCTAGGGGCAGGGACCGTGTCTATTTTATTACTTTGTAAAATGCCAGGTACACTGCTGGCGCTATATAAATGTTTGTTAATAATAATAATAATAATAATAATAATAATAATAATAATAATATCCCTCCAAGTTCTTCATTTTATTACCAGCAGTAATTAGGTTATATTCTTTGGATGCACAGAGGAAATTTCCTAAGGCTTGTTTTATTATAGTTGGTGATTTCAATACTTGATTGGGAGCCTCCAAGCTAAATCTACTAGATACCTTCGAGGAGGGGTGCCTGGATCCCCCTTTCAATAGTGCTCATAGCTCCTTGGATAAAGTAGTCAGTATTAGGGCGCCATTATTAAGCAAATTGATGCACAATCTTAATCTAGTGGTCCTTAATGGGCTGCTATTTGGTGACGAGAAAGGTAATTTCACGTATTACTCTCCTATGGGCTCGAGTACTATTGACTATTTTGCCATACAGGCAGACCACCAATTTATTACTAGAGAGCTCCAGATACTGCCTATGTTTTTGGCAGACCAGTTTCCCCTATGTTTATTTGTACAAGACCCATGTAGGGGGAAAGTACCTCGGCAGACAACTTCCAGTTTAGTGGAGAGGGAAGGAGTTTCGTTCAACAAAGTCCATCTAAGATCTCGACAGGAGATGGCCAACATGTTCCCCTCCTTCATGCAGCAGGAACAGGTTGTCAAATTAGTATCTGGTATAAGTTATATGCAGCCTAATTCCCTTGTCCATTTCAATACTCTAATCAAGTTAATTATTCCTTCCCTAAGTGTACCAAACACTCTGCAACCATATCCGTACAAATCTAGAGGGTGGTTTGATAAAGATTGTCGTACATTGAGGAAAACTCTCTGATGCCTTGCCAGAAGAGTGGTTAGATTCCCTACTCAAATTAATCATGTTTGGTTATCTTATACAAGAAGGGAGTACAGGAGGCTGCTCCTGAGGAAAAAAACTGAATTTATAAGAGCGGGATGAAAAGTGCTTATTGAGGCTGCTCAGGGAAATGACTCACGAAAGTTTTGGTCACTTGTCAGGCTGAATCATGAGGGCCCTTTGGGGAACTCACTGACTCCCATATCGCCTGATGTCTGGCAGAATCACTTCTAAGAGTTATTTTCTAAATCATATGTAAGTACTATAACTCTCAATTCGGGAAGGTCTTCTTTATAGGATCTTCCTCTTTGGCAACTGGTCCAACCAGTGGACCTAGTAGCCAAACTAAAATCAGGGAAAGCTCCAGGCTGTGACCAGGTCACCACAGACCTTTTTAAGTTAGACCTGCTTGGTGGGCTTAAGTTTTGGTGCCAATGGGTATTTTCAGATGTTACGTGGTCAATGTCCACCACAGTCAATTCCCTGTGGTGGCTTGGACCACGTAAAGTCTGTTGGAGGGAACGGATGTTCCCCCCAGATGTTACCATGCCATGGAATCACATTGACCACACGAGCGGCCAAAGCGGTGGGACCGGAGGCTGTCGCGTGTTGAAAGCGATTCCCCACCGTGGTGACCCCCGCCGTCATGTCTGGATGGCGGCCACGGCCCGCAATCCCCACAGGGATTCTGGGCCGTGGCCATAGCAGGTGAGCACTGCGGCGGCATTGTCTGTGGCAGCCGCCCGTCTCCCCAGAGGGCGGGCAGCAAGGAGCGTGGAGGGGGCGGGGCCATGCAGCCGCACGTTGCACCACGGGGCCCCGCCCCCTTCCCGATTCCCCACCGGGATCCCCTGGCACATCTATTAGGGTGTGACGGGTCATCCCAGCGGGGGATCATTTCATTGATTTCATGATGGGGCTAATCAGCCCCATCACGTCTGAAAACACCCCCTGTTCACCTATCTTGATGTGTCAGGTAGCTTTCCCAAAAACTGGCTTAACAGTCTAGTTGTCCCTATTTTAAAAAAAGGGTAGGGATGGGCGAACAGATCGCAGTTTGGGTTCGTCTGTTTGGTTCGTCTGTTCGGTTTGGCCATTCGGTTCAGGTTCCGCCATTCAGGAAATGTTTTTATATGGGTTTGTTTTTTTTGTTTTTTTAATATGTTTTTTGGGGTTTTTATTTGGTTTTATATGTTTTTTAATTTTTTATTTGGTTTTTTGGTTTTTATATGGGTTTTTTAAATTTAATTTTTTAATCTAATATTATATATATATATATATATATATATATATATATATATATATATACTAAATCTAACTGCTATTAACTATTCTAAATGCTATGAACTAAATGGAATATCTAATAAGTACACAAGCCTACTCCTACAAACACTTAAACTAAATCACTAACGCTGTCTCTATCACTAAGCTAGCTCCTACAACTGTCTGTCTGTCTATCTATCTATCTATCTATCTATCTATCTATGGGGTGGGGGGAATCACAAACAACACAAGGTTTCAGTTTAAGGTTTAAGTTTCATTTCAGTACAAAACTGAAATGAAACTTAAAGCAATCTAATAATCCTACTCAACGCCTGCTGTTCAGGAACAGTGACTAGCTCAGAAGGTGTTGGGAAGGGGGGAGGCAGATAGTTTCATTTCTTGCAAGCCTCTCCACCCCTGGTGCCTGGAAGTCTGCTCCTCAGCTGACTACCCCTCACTGTCATGTTTGACCTTCCAGTGACCCTTTTTTTGCCACCCAAACTCACCCAAATGCAATCCGAACTGACTGAACTTTTCGGTCATTTTGACATTCGGAATTGAGTTTGGTTCGGTCAGTTCATGTTCTAATTCAGGTTCGGGTTCGGTCATCCGAAGTGGCCGAGTTTGGGCCGAACTCCGAACTTCCGAACCGTGTTCACCCATCCCTAAAAAAGGGGATGTATCTCTTCCCACTAACTACAGGCCTATAAACTTTCTTAGTGTTATTGGGAAACTCTACGCCAAACGTCTTCTAACGAAATTCCAGTTGTGGGCCGACGAGAATGAGATAATTGCTCCCGAACAGGCTGGCTTTTGGGAGGGCCAGTCTACCTTTAATCATGTTTTCATCTTATACCAGCTGATTACTAAATATGCCAGCCCAGCCCAGGTCTCTCGACTCTATTTGTGCTTTGTAGACATAAAGTCTGCATTTGACACAATACATAGAGATCACCTGTGTCATAAGCTGAGTGGGTCCTCTATCAATAGGTGTCTGTTACTGCTTATGGCCAAGCTATATAGCAATAACACTATGCAGGTTCATTATTCTCACAACAACCTGCCTACCCCAGAAATTAAGGTTTTCCGAGGGGTTAGGCAGGGTTGTATTTTGGCCCCAGCTTTGTTTAATTTCTTTCTAAATGACGTAGCTCCATATATGGCCAAAGAGGATACCCACATGCCTAAGCTGGCGAATCGCAAGATACCTATTCCCCTCTATGCAGATGATATGGTCTTGATTTCCCAGACGCCTATTGGTTTGAAAAGAATTATGCTGAGATTTATGGATTTTTGTCAGGAGGAGAATTTTGTGATCAATTTCTCCAAAACAAAAGTTATGGTGATGGGTAGTAGGAAATCGGCCCATATATGGCGCATTGGTAATCATCTAATAGAGCAGGTTTCTTTTCTATAGATACTTGGGGGTATTATTCTCAGCATCTAGAAGCTGGCGACTACACTTCAAGTCAGTCTTGGGTCAGGCAAAAAAAACTTCCCACACCATTCAGAGTTATCTTTTCTCCCACGGAGGTTGCCTTGTCAAACCGGTCATTCACCTATTTAGAGCTAAGGCAGTAATGCATTCCTTGTCTGGGGATTGGACTTTTAAAAATACCATCGATTCCCTGCAGAATAACTTCCTTCGAACAATTCTTAAGGCTCCAGGAGGTACCCTCCAGGCATTGCTGAGGGCTGAAACAGCTTCTTCTCCCCTGAAGTCTCAGGCGCTTTTTGTCTGCATCAAATACTGGTTGAAGATCTATCTGTTTCCTTCCAAATATAACTCTCTTATTAACTTGACAGTTAAGGCACCTGGAACTAGGGCTGATGCAGCAGCAGCTGTTACCATGCCACGATTCCATACCGCCATTTTGGAATTGCCCGCGCCACACCGTGACTTTTCTGCGGACATTCGGCTAATTCCACCGGCATTCTGCAAATTGCAGAATTGTGGGGAAATTGTGGAAACTGTTGGAAAACCTCTGTTCCGCTATTTTGTGGTGCTGGCAGAATGGCGGAAGTAGAGAAAATGTCATGTTTCCGCTATTTTGTGAAGCCTGTGGAAGTAGTGGAATGAAATTAGAGGAACTGCAGAAATAACGGAATGAAACTAGTGGAATGAAAGCCTATGGCATGCCATACCACTAATTGCAGAAATGCTGTTTCTGGCGGAAATAGCTACCACTGCAACATTCCGCTACACCCCTACCTGGAACCAATCCTTGGTAGGAATGGGCAAACGCTGTTCGGAAGTTCAGAGTTCGGACCGAACTCGAATAGTTCAGTCAGCCAAAACAAACGTGCAAACCGAACTCGAATTTGAACATTCAGTTCAGATGCGTTCGGTGAGTTCGGAATTGAATTTCCATTGGTTTCAATGGAAACCACATTATTGGCTGTAACGTTTTTGTTTTTATGTTATGTGGATGAATATTGGGGTGCCTTTACCGCCAACAGAAAGCATTATGTGTACCAAATTCCAAAATGATTGGATAAAAGGATCCAATTGTAGAAGCAGTTGAATTATTGTATTTTGCAATATTTACATATACATTCTTAGCTATAACTTCTTTGCCTCACATCTAATGTAGGTGAAACTTGTCTGGTTTATGTCCCATCCAATATTTATTAACTTTGCCAAATTTCAGAAGGATTGGAAAAAAGGTCTTGGTGGTATAAGCAATTAAATATAAATATATATCTGACTATAACATCTTTGTAGTCCAACAAGTGTACATGAAATTTGGCAGGGCTATATATTACACTTTCATGATCATCTCTGCTAAATATCAGAAAGATTTTATAAAGGGTCCCAATTTTATATGCCTGTACAACAGATGTAATAGCCTATGTCTGCGATTCTCTTATGTCACTGTGGTATAAGATTGGTTTGTGATGCGAATTGGCCAACAGAAATGTCAACCAAATATCCTCATTCTGTGCTGGTACCATCCCAACATATCTCCCCCATTTGCTTCTGGGAAGTCAGAAGCATCTGTTTAGGAAAGAGTCAATAGAGATTTTCTTATGTCCTCTTTTTCAGTGCTGCAGAATGTGATTGTGATGATAATTGGCCAGCCTGGATTTGTTTAAACTATGTTTCCTGACAGCTGGGATGCTATCTCCAAAGTCCCAGTTATATTGCTTATGCCCGCCTCAAGGCCGCCCCCTATGCCCACTTCGAAGCCACTACCAATTGGTCCTGTAAAGCTAGAAGCTTGCAGTAATGTGTTTGGCCATTGAATGTGCCTGTCAGTCTTTGGGGTTGCTCCACATCCTTCCTCCTACAGTCTCTCTCCCCCTGTCATGCAGAGTGCTTGCCTCTGACTGGCACTGCATATGCTGATATTCACCTGAATAATGATCTTCACAGGGACAACATCAGTTGTTTATATAATTGGGTCCCTTTATCAAAATATCCTGTAAATTTACTGAAATGGCAGGAAAGGTATTTGATACTTTCTTGCCAAATATCCTGTAAACAGAATGGAATATCAAAATGTTACAGCTGGAAATGTATTTCCAGGTTAATGTCTTATACCCTTGGGACCCTTTATCTAATCTTTCTGAAAATTGGTAGACATATTAAGCATATGGAGAGACATAATATTTACAAGTGTCATGAACATTGGATGCAAGATAAAGAAGTTGTAGTCATTAATGTGTATGGAGCTTTTCCTAAAATCACAACATTCAATTGCTTCTTAAATCAGTTCCCTTTATGTAACCATTTCAAATTTTGGTATATATAGTGCCCTACACTGGGGGTAAAATCTCCCTAACTTTCATAAAAACATAATAAGAAACACAAATGTTATAGCCAGAAACATCTTTTTCAGTTTTCCCCCTTTATTTCAAAAACCAAATGTCATTTTCAGTTTTTGATTGCACCAAACTAAAGCCCGATTGAACTGAATACCAAATCCAAACTCAAATTTTGACCCGAACCACCAATCGGCCGAACATCCAATCCTGGTTCTGTTTGCATATCCCTATCTTTTTCAACAAACCCAGGTCCTGCAGTGTCATTGCTATCCCAGTACTTGCTAGCAGTAAGTGACTGGATGAGGCTGAGCAGACTGATGCTAAGACGGTGGTGATATTGGTGGGTAGGGGAGCTGAGGTGATGGGCCCCCTTGTAGAGGGGATCTATCTCCTGCTGGCCCTGCAGGTATGGAGTTTGGGTGTCCTGTTGGCCCCTTGCCTCCATCTGGATTGTCATGTGGAGGCAGTGGCAAAGGGAGGTTTTTGCCAGTTACATCTTGTGGTTAGGATCCAGCCATATGTTTCAAACTCCAATCTGGCCACCCTTATCCATACATTCATCACCTCAAGGCTGGATTACTGCAACTCACTCTACGTGGGGCTGCCCTTGGTGACAACTCAGAAGCTGCAGCTGGTGCAGAATGTGGTGGTCCATCTTCTGACGGGGATGGGTCGGAGGAAGCACATTACATCAGTGCTCTGGGCTCTGCACTGGCTGTCTATAACGTCCTGGGTCCGATTCAAAGTGCTGGTTTTGACCTTTAAAGCCCTACACAGTCTGGGCCCCTCCTACCTGAGAGACCTCCTCACTCCCTGGGCCCTGGAGTGACTTCTGAATTCTACCGGGGGCTCCTTCTTGGAGGTCCCCCGGGTGAACCAGGAGCCACGACGAAGAGGACATTTTCAGTGGTTGCACTATGGCTATGGAACTCCCTCCCAGAGGATGCTCATCTCGCTCCCAACCTATTGGCCTTTCATTGGGCCTGTAGGATCTGGCTCTTTGTCCAGGTCTTTGGGGGGGGTTGGTTGCCAGTGGTTTTTACCCATTTTTTTGTCTGTTTTACCATGTGTTAGTAACCTCTCTGTGTATTGTTTTTAACTTACTATTTTTAAAATGTTTTGTGAGCAGCCCTTAGCTGCTGTAGGCCTGGAGGGAGTGGGATATAAATAAATAAATAAATAAATAAAATGAGAACTGAAATTTCGGATAGAACCAAAATGGCCATTTTCTGGCTGTTTCGGTTCTATCTGAAACATAAATCCCCATCCCTAGTGGATGAACTGAGCTTATTTAGGGATGTGCATTTGTTTTAGTTATTATTAACTAGACTGAAAAAAGTGATTTTAAATTTAGTTATTACAATAACTAAAATAAATGGATTTTAGTATTAGTTATTAGCTCTGCTCTGACTGCTGCATGCAGGGCTAGAGCACATGCCATGGATGTCTGTCTGTGATTGTGACATGGCTGTAAATAAGGGTTCAAAAGGGGATCAGAAGGAAGGGGGGGCCATGAGTGAAGCTTTTTGTACCAATCAGGGACTCTGGATGGCTTGGGGGGTGGGCATGGTGAATGTTATTCTTAACCTTCTGCCAAGTTGAGGAACTTTGCCAGTGTTAGTTCAGTCTAGACAGAACATTTGCTAGGTTCTTTCTTAGTCTCTGTGTGGTTGCTCTAGCTCAGCCTCACTTAGATAAATTGACAGATATAAAAAACAATTTATTTCTCTGTTTGTCTGTGTCTCGTCCCTTTCTTTCCATTATTCCCATTATTTCCACTGTTCATTGTCTTTATCTGTAATCCTTTTCAGTCTGTCTGTCTGTCTGTCTGTCTAATATTGTCATTGTTCTGTACTGTTTTTTTAAGTGTGTCAGCACTGTCTTGTGCACTGCAGAACCCTTAATTCAATCTTTCTGAAATTTGGTACGGATGACCCCCTTAGTAAGGGTACAATCCTTCCAAATTTCATGAAATTTGGAGGATGAAAAATGAAGATGTTGCAGCTGGAAATCCATTTCCTGTTGAAACAAATGGGATGAGAATAACTAAAATAATAACTTATACTAATAAAACAATAACTAAAACTACTGGGATTTAATAACAAAAACTAAAATAAAAACTAATACTAATTTTTTTCCGGCACACCCGCTATTACAAGTCAATTTCTCCTTTCTTCCCAGGAATGTCTTTGCCACAGCAGTGTTTCCAAAGCCAGGCAAGCTGCTTCCACAGCTCCCACATACCTGAGAAATGTAGTACGAAGCCTTGAACACACCATTTCATGTATACATGCTTTTAACCCTTTAGACTACAACTCCGGGCATGCAGCAGGGCCTGTTGTCTGTTTGACATCACCGATAGAAGCCTACCAGCCATCTCTGGAAGATGTCATACAAGCGACAGACCTTGCTGTATGCTGGGAGTTGTAGTCTAATGGCTGGGAAGTGGTGTGTTCAAACCTTTGGACTACATTTCCCAGGGGCATTGGGGCTGGGAAAGAGCTAAACAGATTGCCTGGCTTTGAAAACACTGCCATGGCAAAAAATATGCTGGGGAAGAAAAGGGAAATGCACTCGTAAGATCAATGCATCCACCCTTCTTCTTCTTCAAGCAACCCTTCTTCTTCTTCAAGCAAGTCCAGCACCTGGAGAAGGCAAGAGGGATGTAGACTGGGGCTACGGGCTGAGCTGGCAGTTGATGGCCATTCTGTCACCCCCATTTCTCAGGATGGCAAAATTGCTCACAAGTAAGCAATTTGCTACTTATTTCAGTCCTACTATGTAGTAAATCATCATAAAAAAGATGGAACAACAGTTTGTAGGTGACATTAAGTTGGCTGTATTTTTATATCACATGAGAATATCCCATTATGTGTTCTACAAAACCAAGTCATGTGTAGTCTGTAAAAAGCATATACAATCTTCCAGTCAAATTCATGGTTGATGATAACTGAAAAGTTTGACTTCCCTATTGCTTTCCAGACATGGGTGACTTATGGGCTAGATAGATGTCTAGCTTGGCTTCAGGGAGAATTGATCAAGTCAGTGGAAGCCTTTAGAAAAACAGTACCTCATTTGGACAAACTTTTTTTTCCTTTTCCCCCTTTGTATCTGCAAGTATGCATTTATTTGCTAAATACAAGGTTTATAATGGGAAGCTTTTACATCAGCTTGAGAAACTTTTCCTTGTAGAAAATGTAATGAGTTTATTACAGGCAGTTAGAAAGTAGTAACTAAGATCCTTTGTAACAACCACAGATATAGCTAAGATTTCCAGATGGTCCTCAGATTTACAGACACCTGTTGAAGCATCAGAATGGCCAATCACATTTAATTCAGTGTATAAATTTTCAGTTAACCATGACCTGAGACTGACACAGTTTCTTACTATACACAGGGAATTTCTTTCCCCACATTTACACAAAATTTTACCTGGCAATTGTAAGAAGTGCTCTCATGAGAGACCATATTATTTGTATTCATTGTGGAGCTGCCCAGAAATACATCAATTTTGGGAACAAGTTGGAAGTATAATCAGCAAAATTTACAAAATTCAATCAATCTTTATTATGTTTAGCCACATGGCCATCACACAGATGTAACAATACAATACAATACAATACAATACAATACAATACAATATAATACAATACAATACAAACAAGAACATGCTTATGATAAAAACAAACCTTATAATAAGTCTCTTAGCTTAAAGGCTTAAAGGCAAAAATTTAGATCAAGCAGCATAACACCTAGAGGCAAAAATAGCTACCTGCTTTGTCCTTTCAGGGGATTGATCACCCAAAAGAAAAATTAACTGCTTAATTTCTGTCCAGTCCAAACCCATACCTATCTTTACCCATAGCCCCCTACGCACTACCTCATACAGGGGGCATTTCAACAAATAATGAGTGAATGTTTCAACATCCATTCCGCAAGGACACTTCCTTTCTTCCTTCGGGGTCCCCTGGAATTTCCTCAGGAGATCTGCCGTTTTAACTGTCTGGAACCTCAGCGTAGAATACCTGTATTTCAGATCAGGATTTAACTGCGAGTGTAAATAAGGAGCTCCTGTCCAAGGAGGAAGAATATATTGATAAAGCCAAGCTGATCCAGAAGGCGCAGCCAAGGCCCTAAGACTTTGCCTATCTATATCAAGGATACGGGACTTCAGAAGATCTATGACCTGGTTACTGGTAGCATATTGAAAGAATGGAACAGAAAAACCCAACCGAGCCAGCCTGTTAGACACCCCCTTATACCAGGGGTCACTCCCCACTTTTTCCATCACCTTCACCTGTCTCTTATACACATCTAGATGTGTATAAGAGACAGCTCTAACCCCCAGGTACCGGAAGGATCGAACCTGTTCTATATGGTGCCCTCGGAGAGACCAAATGTATTTCTTACCACTTCCACCACTCACCATAATTTTAGTTTTCAAGTAATTAATAATAAGGTGCTTTAATTGAAATCTTTCCTGGAAATCAAGCAGCGCTCTACGCAACCCCACTCTAGAGAGAGACACAAGGACAGCATCATCTGCATACATTAATATGAAAAGCTTCCTCCCTCCCACATTGGGCGGATGATGCCTCATCGTGCTCAGTTATCAACAAGTTGACATAGATATTAAAAAGTAGGGGCATAAGCAAACATCCTTGCCTAACTCCCCTAAACGTTTGAACAGGATCTGACAAGACTCCCTCAGGAGGCATCCTGACACGAAGCAGGGTCTCAGAGTATAGGGCTCTTATCAGTGCAATTAACCGCAGGTCGATCTTAAGCACCCCCAGCACACTCCACAGTTCGGCCCTACAAGCCATGTCAAATGCTGCGGATAAGTCCACAGAAGCTATAAATAGTTTTTGCCTGTGCCTACGATATTTGCTCATTACATGATGTAAAATAAAGATCAGCTCTCCAGTTGATCGATTAGCCCTGAAACCCGCCTGCTCTTCTTCCAGGATGTTGTGGGAATCGCACCATTCCTGCAGTCGTCGCAGTTACAAAATTAATTTTAGTAGTAGTATATTTTATTGTGAAGCCATCGGCCTTGGCAAAACCAAAACAACACATATCACAAAACACACATATAAGCAAATAATGCCAAAATAACACAAATATTAAAATCAAATGACCAAAGGTACATTGAGCATATCAGCATTAACTCTAAAATTCCATCAGCATAGCTCTTTCCAGAGCTCAGCTGTGGCAAAGGTTTGGCCCCTGGATAAAAACACAGATTGAGATACACCACCCAACCGGGCTCTTCCCTGAGCTCACCCACGGCAAGGTTTGATCCCTAATAAAAAGCAAAAAATAAAGTTATAGCAATGACCTACATCTTCACAGAGCTCACTCACGGCAAAGGTGAAACAAGGATTAAAATAAACACAACTTAAGACAATTGAAGTATCAATAAAACATTCCCTAGGTTATTCCTCCTTACCCCTTCTGCCTTAAATGCAAAGATTGCCAATTTTAACAAGGTGTTAGAGTCATTTTGAGAAAGGAGCCAAATTAGTTTCTCACATGACGTGAAATGCTGGAAACTCCACAGTCTGGTGGGCAAATATCTAGCCCTAAGATTTTTGGTCCTGGGGCAGTCGAAGACATAGGGTATTTTCAGACGATACGTTGGCCGTTGGCCCCGTACCGGCACCAACGGCTTCGTTCCCCGCCGGGGTCACCCCATAACCGCACAACAGACGTGCCGGGGGGATCCCGGCGGGGAAAGTGGGAGGGGCCGGGGCCGCACGGTGCAACATGCGGCCGCACGGCCCCGCCCCCTCCACG
>QEPC01013643.1:3067720-3091752 GCA_003113815.1 Sphenodon punctatus
TGGCTGCCAGATTCAGCACTACTAGGCCTTCCGGTGAACTTCTGGGTTTTCCCGGAAGGCCTAGTAGTGCTGAAGCCGGCAGCCACAGCCAGGGCTGAAGCACTGGACCTCCGCCGCTGCCCGGAGCGCAAGGTAGGCGATCCCTGGGTGGGGAGGTAGGGTGATCCCTGAGGTGGGGGGTGTTAAACCACCCCCCACCCCCGGGGATCACCCTAGTACAGTACTAGTACCTGGCTACCAGCTCTGGTGGCGGCCCGGAGCCCACACTAGCATAGCAGGGATTTGGGGGTGGAATTTTTTTTTTTTAAATCCAGGCTGGGCAGGGTGAGTGGGGGGTGTCCCCCCTTCCACCCGCGTAGCCTGGACTGGGGAGGGAAAGTGGGGGGGTTGTGTTTTTTTTTTTTACATTGCGGCCATTCATTTGAATGGCCGCAATGTAAAAATCCGGTATAGGGAATCCGGTAATTTACACCGGATTACCGGGTTTAATCTGATACTCCCGGTACACCAAATACCGGGCAGTATTGGATACCAGAAGATCCGGAAGGGCCACCCCTAGTCATAAGTATATCTGTTGCTAGATCCAGCACCAGATAATGGTGTATTAGTTTGTAAGTTTATGCCATTGTCTTAGTTTTTGTTGTTTGGTTTGGTTTGTTGTAGAAATTTATTTTAAAATATTTTTTTAAAGAACAATGAAAGAGGACGCAGACAGACATGAATGATGATTGCATAGGCATTCTCTGCTTTGGTAAGTAAGGGAGACTTCTCTCTATAGGAACTGCTGGGAAGACGTCTATATTTGGATGCTTGTAACCACCTTTCACGTGGTTGTGCATATCAAAAAGGATGTTATAACATATAATGGCATTTACATAATAGATACTGATGGCCCCTGGGACTATGTCCCTGGAAACTGTCTCCACCAAATGATACCTCAGCCGCATATATCAAATGTCAGCCTGCCTTGAAAATGGATTCTGACACCATCAGCCTCAACACATCAGCTGTACTCTCCCACATCAGGATGTGGTGGAACAGGGACTGCTGTTTCTCCTCAGCTTTGGTCGACCATCCCAGAGTGGTGGAGTGATGCAGATGTTCTGAACCATAACAAGAAAGATATTAGATCCTGGATTGGTAGCAGAGGTAGCAGTCCAGACGAAAGGTGGTCCTAGTAGCTGGCTCTCTTACAAAAAAACTCCAACAACAATGAAAACTAGCATGTATTACTTACTAGAAAAAACTTCCTCCTTGAAGACAGGAATAGGAAATTCAGAACTTTCCTGTTTGGGGATCTTGTTATAACTTTGATTCAATGTCATGAGGTAAAAACTACAGCGTTTTGTTACTACAAGGGCTGAAACTTGATCTCAATTTTTTTCTTGATTCTTGCCAAGAATCATGGTTCTCAGCTTGTTTTTAGCTAGAATCGATAATTGAGGAAACTCCCCCCCCCCAGTTCTTGACACTTTCTCAGTCAATAATTTTCTCAATTTATGGTTTACCATTTACCATGATTACTGTTTACCATGATAGTGTGTACTGTATACCTATTTATCGTGTAATAGATAATTTATCGTGTATCGTACAATGAACCATGTTCATCTCAGTAATGCACATGCACAAAATGGCTGCCTTTTTCCAAAATGGCAGTAACGCTGCTGGTGCCATCTTGGAAGAGGGCTGCACATGCACAGAACAACATGCACATTACTGGGATGAACAAGGTACACAGTAAGCAGTACACAGTAAATCAGAATACAGTACATGGTAAATCATGGTAAACTGTAAATCACGGTAAATGGTAAATCACGGTAAACAGTAAACTGAGAAAAATTCTTGACTGAGATGTTGAACAATTACCGAGATTGTCCCAAGATCTAGGTAACAATTCTCAATTCTTGTGAGAAAAAAAATTATTCTCATTTTAGACCTAGTCACCACCAAAAGTTTTTCCTTGATGTAGTTAAACTCACCTTTTTTTCTACTGTAGACATGTTCACATGGCACATAGTTATAAAATCAGAAGTTTCTGGTTGGTTTCACAGAACCCAATGATGTTGCTCTGGCATGAAGCTGGTGGGAAACTAGAATCATCATCTGTTGACACACTTTAGAGCATAGGATGGACACGCAATTATACTGATGGTCCTCTACAACTGAGAGGGGGCATGTCTGCATGAGGTCTAAGTATAACCCAGTAAAGTTGCTATATAGCTCCAGTGAAGAGACATCTTTGCTAAAAATTGCAATACAGGTTACTGTTGTGTGTGTTAGCCAGAATGGTGTATATAATGTCTACTGGTTCTGCATGCAATTATCCTGCCATGGTAATAAGACATCCAGGAGTTGCAGGTTAAGTATATCCCAGGATCCAGCATACAATAAATATGCTCTCTGATATTCACATCCTCTTTCCACTAACCACATCTCACAGGGACAGCAATTACATTTCCTGGATTCTGAGTATGAGCATGGGTACATTTTTTAAAAAGCTTTTCTTTTAGCAGCAATCTGCTAGCTAATGAATTGCATTTCTCTTCCTCCTGGTACACGTTACAGCATACATTTACTTGCTACCTGGGAAAAAAGCTATTGCAGCTGCTCTTATAAGTTTACTTTTTGACCTTGGCAGATTTATAACAGCTTAACAGCTCTTCCCCCTTCCCCAATATTACAATATTTCACATCAGGGGGGATTAGCTGAAAAACCAAACTTCAGCTCATTGCAATTTAAAATGATGGCACTAAAAAAAGAAGAAAAAAAAATAGATTTTATAGTGGAAATGCTGACAGGAACATAGGACTAAATGGAACAAAAGCTGCACTGAAAAAGCATGAAAAAGCATTGAAAAGTAAAGTATTGGTTTCCGGGCACAGTTTTTATTGAATATTGGCTACAATTCTGAAACCACTGTCTCCAGTGTTGTCCCAGTGGTTTAGGACTGTGATCTGTAACAGGCCGTGCTGATGAGCTCTGGTGAGTTACTTACATGAATAGCAAGTTTACTTGCTTCTTTGTTTCAGTCGAGGCACGCACCTGAAAAGTTGAAAGCAACAGCTCCCAAACCTTTTCCCTGTGTGACCGCAACCCCATGATTTCACCTGCTTTGAATCTGGTCTAATGAAATTGATACAAAATGGTATTCAGCACCCCCATAATTTGCTGAAACAAATATCCATTGTTTTTGTTATTTCAGTCACTTAGCTATTTTGCTCATTTTGACATTTTGGCTAATTGATTGAGCACTAACACTATTGAGCACTAACTTGTTGTGCAATAGCAATAAACTATGCCAGAATGACAGAACAGAAATGGAAATGATTTAAATACCAAAATGAAGTGATTGAAAGAACCGAAACAAAATCCCCATCCCCCTGCAAATAGACATACAAATATTGTTTCCATGGCAAAATTAGATGTTTGTAAGGCTATTGGGAAATATTAATAATATTGATGAATAGGCCTATTCATTTCTGTTCTACTTATCACTTCAGGCAACAGCAATGACATGCAAAGAATTATATCAATTATCAGTCAGCTTGGGTCCCATGGTGCAGCCTCATGACCCATAGCTGGGGGTGGGAGTGGGCATAGCTCAAGTGGTAGGAGCACATGCTTTGTATGTATAAGGTCCCAGGTTCAATCCCCAGCATCTCAATCCCTGGTAGCACACCTGGGAGAGGTCTCTGCTGGGGGCTTGGAGGGGTCACAGGTAGCATACTAGGATGGCCTCTGCCAGAGACTCTGGAAGAGCTGGATTTGGACCCAAATTTGAAACCCCTGTCGCCCGGTTAGGTTGTGACAATACTGGGCTAGGATGGACCATTGGTCTGACTCAGTTAGGCAGGTTAGTTAATTAGGTACCTTATGAACGTCGGGTTTAAGGGCTTCACAATCTGACCTTATATTTCTGTTTGATCCACATTTAACAAATAAATTTCTGCAGCATAGTTTCAGATAAAGACACAAATCTATATTTTGTACAAAGCACTGCCTGGATGGTTTCTGGCACTGCCTGGATGGTTTCTGGGTAGAAGAATACATGGGGAGGGGAGGGAGGGAGGGAAGTGGGGTTTGGGAGGGAGGGAGGGTGAGTTTTTATTATTTGTTTTAAAATGTGTAGATTTATTTTAAAATGTTTTATTGTTGAATTTGTGTGTGTGTTTGTCTGTGTGTGTTGTTCGTCGCCCTGAACTGCCTTTGGGCAGGAGGGGCAGGATATAAGTTTTAAATAAATAAATAAATAAATACAATATTAAACTAAATGTTATTAATAGTCCATTAATGACCACTTGCCATGGTTAGGAAATTCATGCCAAAACCACGTTCTCTTGGAAATATGGGGGAAAGATTTGGGCATTAATTTCTTAATCAGGACTAGTGGCACTCATCATTAATGGACTATTAGTTCAATAAATATCTTGCTAGGGACAAGCTTCACTGGAAAACAAGCTTTTATGGGAAATTCCGACACTCTAGCATCTTATACTGATTTGGGATGAAAAGCATTATGAGGGGCTTGGGTTTGGTGCCATTTGCATTTTAGTTCCCTCCAGATGGAAAAAAAGGTTCTCAGCTTTGCTCGGGTGCTGTGTTCTGCAGGGGTGGAGAATAGGGCAAGCAGTGGCTGGGAAAGCAGATGAAGATAGCCTCAGGGCAACCATAATACCAAATAAAAGAAATGAAATAATGAAGTGGCGTAAACAAACTAACAAAGATAATGAAAAAAAATCCAGTGAATAACACTTCATATCAGCTTTGTTTAATTATTTATTTTATTTATTTATTCATATTTATATCCCGCCCCTCCTGAAGCAGCTCTAATTAGGCTTGAAGTGATCAAATTTTGTAATTGTATTGGATATTGGTTTCAGTCCTAGAGCTGCAATGGATACTAAAATTAATACCGACGTGTAATTACTGCATTTAGGGCACCCCATCAGGCAGACGAAGGGCTACCCAAGGACCAATCAGGTGCCCAGTACCTCAAAATGTGAGTATTACCCAGAGAAATTGACAAGTCCAGTGATCCCAGCCGGGGCCTGTTACTTTCAAAGGCCAGCCAGAGCTTCCACCTCCACAGCACCTCTCAGGTGAGAGGCAACGTGGTAGGTAGGCAGAGGGAGCGGCATTTGAAAGTGACAGATTCTGGCTGGTACCATTTCAGACCTGACGGGGGCTTGTCATTTTCTTTTCTTTTTAAAAAAAATAATAATATTTTTATTGGGTTTTCACAGAGATGTAAAATACATCTCTTTTCTATATGATACATAAACATTTTAACTTTCCTAGTTAATGACTAGGATAAACTTTGCTCAACTGTTGATCAATCTGAATATAACATAACTCATGTAGGTCAACTCTATAGTTATCTTTTCCTATTTTCTTCGTTTTTGGTCTGGGCAAACTATCTTTTCTTTTCATATATAGAAGTCAAACATATATGCTCTTTCATCTTCTGTAAGAGGCTTGTCTTGCATCTGTTGTAAGCATTGTCTCAATCTGCTCTGTAGCTTGTCCATTTTGTCCTGCAGTTTGGCTAGCAGTCTTTCCATTGAAAAAATAAACCAAAGTCTATTTAACCATTCTCCCTCTTTTATGTTTGTATCGGTTTTCCAATTTTGTGCAATCACATTTATGACGGTCAAACAGAAAATTATACATTGGGGACTTATTTTGTTGACTATTGTTTGACTAGGGTATACCTCCAATAGTGCGGTTTCTGGCTGGAATGGGATTATAAACCCTGCCATTGCTTCCATGTACCTCCACACTGTCCTCCATAGTTCCTGCACCCTTTCACATGTCCACCAACAATGTAATGGGGTGCCCTCCTCCCCGCACCCTCTCCAGCATTTCCCCTCACTTTTTTTGTCAAAGTGTTTAAATTGATGTGGTGTGAGGTAATACCTCAGGGTCAACTTTACTTGGGTTTCCGCAGCTTCTAGGGAGACTGCGCAGCTATTGTAGTGATCTATCAAGTCTTTCTCTTGTCTCTCAGTAAATTTCATCCCTAGTTCTTTTTCCCAGGTCCTTATGAATCCGTAGTTCTTTTTGTACCATAGTATTTTTAGGGTTCTATTTATTTGTCCCAATAATTGTTGTCTCTTTCGAACAGCACTCTCTCGATATTAGTTGGGGCCCTGCCATACTCCTCCGCTGCTCCCCTTCATGAGAGGGCATTTCTTAATTGAGCAACTTGAAATGGGTCTATTTTTTCCTTTGTTAATTGTTCTAGTTTTTCTTTAGTGACCATCTCCCCTTGATCAAACAGTTGTCTCACTCTCCTAAATTGCTTCTGGTGTAATTTCGTTCTCAAATTTCTCGCTGTGTGCTGTTTCTCAAAAATTATTAAGTTTATTGGGGAGTATGGAGATTTATATTTCTGCTCTTGGTTTTCTTTATCACTTGTTGCCAGTACTTCCACGCCATCCCTGCAAAGGGGTGTTCTTTCCATTTTTTCCTTTCTATCTCATCTACTAGATCTAGCTCATCTTCTATCTCATCTACTAGATATTGTTGAAATTTTTTTATTCCCAGCATGTGTACTTCCAATTGTACCCATTCCTGGTGTTCAGTCTGATGATACTATGGTTGTAAAGCACTCAAAGAAGCTGGAAGGTTAAGCCCTCCCATTTCTTTTGATCTAAACAACATTTCTTTTTTTATTCTAGGCTTCTTTTTTGTCCATATTGCATTGGACATCACTTTATCTATTTCTCTGAACCAGGACTCAGGTAATTCTATGGGTAACGCCATCATGGGGTACAGTAGCTTCGGTAGTGCCACCATTTTGAACAAATTGACCTTCCCCATCCAGCTGCATGCTAACCCTTTCCATTCTTCCACCTCTTTGGAAACTTTTTTTAGTATCTCTGGGAAGTTGCTTGCATATAGCTTTTTCAGATTTTTGGTTAAGTTAAACCCATGATATTTAACTCTGTCTTCCTGTATTTGAAATGGGATTTGCTCTTTGGCCATTTGTTCATGTACCCTGTTTTCTCCAAAAACTAGTGCATTGGATTTCTCGAAATTAATTTGGTATCCTGATAGTCTGTCAAAGTCTTCTAATAATCTGATTACGACTTTGATCGAGGTCTGGGGTTCACTAATAAATAGAAGCATATCATCAGTGAATAGTGCTAATTTATGTTGCGCTTTGCCTACCGTGGTTCCCTTGATCTTATTATCTTGCCTTATGGCAATCGCTAGGCCTTCCAGCATTAAATCAAATAGTAAGGGTGAGAGGGGGCACCCCTGCCTCCTTCCTCTGGTTAATTTAAATGGATCGGTTGCACTGTTGTTAATTTGGAGCCTGGATACCGGGTTTTTATATATTATTCGACTCCAGTTCAAAAACCTTTGACCTATGCCCATTGCTCTCATCATTTGGAGTAAAAATGTTGGCTCCGCCCTATCAAATGCCTTGTCCGCATCTGTCGCTGGGGACCCAGTAGTTTGTAAATTGTAAATGGTGTATGATGTTCACTGCTTTCCTAATATTATCCATTCCCAACCACCCTGGGATGAATCCCACTTGAACTTTGTGTATTAGATGTCCCACTATTGCTGCAAGGCAATTGGCCAGACATTTAGTGAATATTTTATAATTGCTGTTCAGTAGCGAAATGGGTCTGTAACTCCCACAGACTTTTGGGTCTCTTCCAGGCTTTGGGTTCACCACAATCCTAGCTTCATAAAATGAGGGTGGTAAAGCTCCCACTTTTAAGGCCTGATTGAAGAGCTCTACAGTGGGGCTGTCAATTCAGCGGCAAAGCATTGATAGAATTCGGTTGGTAGCCCATCAGAGCCTACCGCTTTATTTTTGGGGAGATGTTTTATGACCTCTGCTACTTCCTCTGCCTCGATTGGGGCATCAGGGAATCTCTGCTGCGCTACGTTTAGCCTTCGGATTTCATATTTTTCTAGAAAGCTGTTGATTTCGCTTAAAGGGGGTTTGTGGTGCTGTATAGTTCCTCATAGAAACTTTTTAATTCCACTTTTATTTCCTCCAGGTCTGCCGTTGTGGAGCCCATTGATCTTTTAATTTCCCTAATGGTGTGTTTGGTGGTTACTTTACTGGTTAGTCGGGCCAAAATCTTACCAGATTTATTATTTTGTTCAAAGTGTTTGGCTCTTATAATTTGTAACTTTCTTATTATTTTATTTGACTCTTCTGTATTTATGGCTTCTTTTATTTTCAGCAGCTGTTTATGGTTTTCAATTGACGGTTTATGTTTTTGTTCGTTTTTAGTGATTATTAATTGTTTATATAGGTCTCTAATGGTTTCTCTGTTTCTTTTTTTTATAGCTGCTCCTACTGAAATAATGTTACCCCTAGTTACTGCCTTTGTAGCCTCCCAAAGAGTGTTCCATGAACCTACTGTGCCCTCATTTTGCTCGAAGTGCTATTTGATACCCTGTTGTATTTGGGAGCAAAATAATTTATTCTGAAGGAGGCTTCTATCCATACACCAGTTGCCCTTCTCTTGAGCTGTTTTATTCTGGCCCCAGGCAAAGATTGTAACTATCCCATGATGATCTAAAATCGTTTGGTGCTTAATATAGACTTTGTGGCAGTTTCTAAGGTCCCCTTTTAAGGTGAGTGTATGGTGAATCTTTGAAAATGTTTTGTGGGGTATTGAGTAATGTGTATACTCCCTCTGGGTGTGATTTAGTTTCCTTCAGACATCTATTAACTCGTTATCAATAAGCCATTGCTTTACTTTGCATTGCCATCCTTTTAAAGGCTTATTGTTGGAGTGGTCCCTCCATGTAATTGGCGAGTTTAGGTCCCCTTGTAGGACCAGCTTTCCATTTATTCTCCCTTTCACCTCCATCATGATTTTACACAGGAAAGACAGGGTTTCTTCGTTGGGGGCGTATAGGTTCACCAAAGAAAACTTCTCTCCTTTTATTGTGCCCAAGACCAACAAGAACCTCCCCTCTTTGTCCTTGTATAATTTCTCTAATCTAAAGTCAATACCTGCTTTGATGCCAAGCATTACTCCTGCCTTTTTTTAGGGGCGCACGAGGTGAGTATGTGACCAAATTTCTTGTTTTTAAACCTAAATATGTATTTCTCTATTAAATGTGTCTCCTGAAGGAAGAAGACATTGCAGTCCACCTCGCATATTAATTCCTTAACTCTTCTATGTTTCACCGGCTCATTCGAGCCGCTCACATTCCAGGTAAGTGTTCTCAACTCATCCATTATTTGTTTTAAGAATTTTTTTCAATTTTGGTAAAGATATTTTATAGTTCCTCATTGTTTGCCATGTTGACCCAGACCTATTTTGGACTATAGAGTTACCTATAACAACTCCCCAAACCCCTTACCCCCCCTTCTCCCTCCCCTTTCCCCCCCCTTACTTTTCTTTCCTCCTCCAACTGAGCAAGCTCCGTGGTCTCTCCTCTTTCCATCCTTTTGGGGTCCCTCCCAGGACTTTTTATTTTGTCTGTGACTGTCACCCCCTTCATTCAAGGGTCTATCACACCCTCTTGTTCAAATTCCCATTCTTGTGGTCTGGCTTACCTTTAACCTTTAAATTTTTATATTTAATAACTCTCCCCCTTTACACCAGACATAGTATAAGCGATTCCCAGTTAGTGTTTTAGCTCTCTGTCAATTTTTTTCAACCTTTTAACTTTGATAATTGCTAAGATTATGTACCTTGCTTCTTTAGGCTGAATGATTGTCTTTTAGAAAAATCTCTAATTCCTCAGGATCAGTGAAAACTTTCCTTTTTCCTCTCCACAGAATACTCATTCGTGCCGGGAACATCAATTGTGGCTGCAGCTTCTTTTCGTGTAAAGTTGAAAAGAATTTCCCCCATTTTCTCCTTTTGAAGACTGTAGCTGCTGAGTAGTCTGGGAAAATTCTGATTGTTTTTCCTTTGAATTCCAGATTCTGCTTGCTTCTGGCTAGCCTCAATATTTTTTCTTTACCTTGAACTCCAAGAATTTCACAATAATTGTGCGTGGGTTTTCTCCTTCTCTTGGTGCTTGTCTAGCTATTCTGTGTGCCCGTTCGATTCTGGCCTGCTGGATGTCTGGGTTCCCAGGAAATAGTTCATTCAGTAGCTCTTTGATCAATTGCCTGGGGTCCCCTTTCTCTGTTCCCTCAGTTAGACCAGTGAACCTTAAATTCGCACGCCTAGAGCGATTTTCCAGGTCCTCAGTTTTGTCCATCAGAAAGTCCACTTTCGCTTTTATTTTTCTAAGTTGATCTTCATTGTCTAGTGAGTGATTTTCAATGCTGGTTATTCTTGTTTCTGCCACCTCCATTCGCTTAGACAAGCCCTCCAACTTTTTAATATTGAGATCTGTTGCCACCTGTAATCTGTTTACTTCTTCTGCCAGCTTCTCTCTCGCTTGTGCTGCAGCTCCTAGGTCTTGCCTCAGGCCCCTTATTAACTTGGATAGCTCCTTGCTGGCTGCTGCCTCTCTCTCCCCCTCCAACTGACTAATTGTGTCCGCCATTCTTTTTAGCGCTCTGGAGGCTGCACGCTGCTGGGCCCCATTTTTTTCCTCAGAGATAGAAGCGCTCAATGTTTTGCTGGCTGCTGGACTTTCTTTTACTTCTGCTTGTTCCCAACATTTATTTGCTTTTTTTTTAGTAGCTGCGGCGCTCCACGGCGCTATGGAAGGGAGTTTTTATCGAGCCTGGGAGGGGAGCCCCGCTTCACCACGTCCGCTTATGGTGCACGCATGCTCAGTTGGGCCTGTCATTTTCAAAGGCAGGGCAGTGCTTCTCCTCCTCCCCCCACACAGTGCTTCTCAGGTGAAAGGCATCACTGTAGGGAAGCAAGTCACTTTCCCCCCTACAGTGATACCTTTTGCCAGAGAAACACTGTTGTGTGTATGTGTGTGGGAGGGGGACATTGGAAATGACAGCCCAGCTGAGCCCAACATGAAAGTGAGCCCAGCTCTGCAGCAGTTCCAGCCAGGGCCTCTCACTTTCAAAGGGCAGCCAGCATGTTTGAGCAGCCTGTTGGGTACCATTTGGACATCAATGGTGTCTGAATGGGGTCGGGTTGATTGGTCATGAGAGGGTTTGGCGTACGATGTCATCAGTACAATGATGATACACAATGTTACCTCTTTTTTCCCTGCAGACCCAGACCCGGAAGTCTTGGTGCTTACCTGGCGGCTGTGGGGAACTGAATGAGGGCAAGCTGTCTGAGGCTGAATCCTGACAAGATGCTGGTGGGTAAGGCTCAGGGGGTGGTTGTCCCTGTCACTGATGGGGTTTGTCCCGCTTTAGCTACTCAGATCCATAGTCCAGGGATGTTCCTTGATTCACAGCTCTGCCTGGATTCCCAGGTGGCAGCTGTGAAGATGAGCGCTTTTCACCAGTTACATCTGGTGCGACTGCTATGACTGTACTTCTCAGACTCTGACCTGGCCACCATCATCCATTCCTTCATTACCTCTAGATTAGACTACTTCAATGCACTCGAAGTGGGGCTACCCTTGGTGATGGCCCAGAGGCTGCAGCTGGTGCAGAATCTATTCATTTATTTATTTATTTAAAATTTATATCCTGACCCTCCTGCCCACAGGGCAGCCCAGTGCGGTGAACAACAATCAATAAAACAATAATAATTTTTTAAAAAACAATTAAAAAATACAATATGTGAAGAAACCCCCTCCCTACCCCTCTCCAAAAGTCTGACAGAACAGCCAGGTCTTACATACACATCAAAATAGAAGGAGAGTGGGAGACAACCGAGCCTCCTCTGGGAGCAAATTCCACAGCACAGGGGTGGCCACCGAAAAAGATTTAACATCGGTGGCCACCCACCTCACGTGGGGAACCTCCAAAAAGGCTCCCACAGATGATCTCAAGGGTCGCACAGGCACAGGGGGAGTGAGGCGATCCCGCAGATAAGCAGGGACCAGGCTGTGAAGGGCTTTAAAGTTTAAAACCAGCACCTTGAACCTTGCCCGGTGCTTTATAGGCAACCAGTACAGAGCCCGGAGCACTGGTGTTATGTGCTGTCTGCGACCCGTCCCCATAAGGAGATGGGTTGTGACGTTCTGCACCAGCTGCAGCCTCTGGACCAGCTACTCGGGCATCCCCATGTAAAGCGCCTTGCAGTAATTCAGCCTCGAGGTGATGAAGGCATGGAGGCAGAATGCGGCGATCCATCTCCTGATGGGGACGGGTCATCACGCGCACATTACACCAATACTCCGTTCTCTTCACTGGCTGCCTATTTTCTTCCGAGTTCAATTCAAGGTGTTGGTAATGACCTATAACACCCTAAATGACTTGGGCCCCGCATACCTGTGGGACCACCTTATGCCCCTGGCTGTGCAGAAGCCCTAGCGGTTGGCCGGGGATGCACAATTTGAGGTCCCCCCAGGTGTCTTAGGTGGCAACGATGGGGAGTGTATTCTCGGTGACCGCACCTAGGCTGTGGAATTCCCTCCTGATGGAGGCCCACTTGGCCCCAAACCTCCCCTCTTTCTGGAGACAGTGTAAGACCTGGCTGTTCCACCAGACCTTTGGGGAGGGAGACAGGTAAGGGGAGTTGGGGAGGGGTTTTGGTCTCCTTTTTAATTAAATTTTATGTGTTTAAATTTTTAGCTGTGATTTTAATTGTTGATTTTATTGTGATTTATTTAAATGTTGTGAGCCACCCTGAGCTGTTATTGAGCAGGATGGTGTGGGGAAAAATACCCCAAAATAAAATAAATAAATAAATAAATAATCTCCCTCCAGATATTTCATTGCTGGTAGATTGTCCATCAAATCTTTGTAATGCCAAACCCCTAACCCTCCCTCCCTACCCATCTCCCTCCCAAAAGCCCAGTTTAACAGCCAGGTTTTACACTTTCTCCAGAAAGAAGGAAGGTCATGGACTAGGCAGGTCTCTGTTGGGAGGGAATGCCACAGCCTAGGAGCGGCCACCAAGAACACCCTCCCCATCCTCATCACCTGGGAAACCCGGGACTGAGTCGGGCATACCCAACTGACAACAAGGGTCACACCATGGCCTGGGACGTGAGGCAGTTCCACAGGTAGGCAGGGCCCAGACTGTTTATTTTATTTTATTTTATTTTATTTTATTTTATTAGTTTAGGGCTTTATAGGTCAACACCAACACATTGAATTGGGCTTGGAAGACTATAGTCAGCGAGTTCAGAGAATGGAGCACTGGTGTAATGAGCTCATGACGACCCGTACCCATAAGGAGGTGGGCCACCGCATTCTGCATCAGTTTCAACCTCCAGATTGTCTCCAAGAGTAGCCCCATGTAGAGTGTGTTGAAATAGTATAGTCTAGAGATGATGAAGGCATGGATGATGGTAGTCAGGTCAGAGTCCAAAACATACAACTGCAACCGTCGCACAAAGTGTAACTGGTGAAAGGCACTCCTCACCACAGCTGTTACCTGCGAGTCCAGGGGGACCTGCGAATTGAAAAGCACCCCCAGGTTACAGACCTGAGTAGCCAAACGGGGGAAAAACCCATAAATGACGGGGGCCCTTCCCACCAACATCATATCCATCTTGTCATGATTCAGCTTCAGATGGCTTGCCCTCATCCAGTCCTTCACAGCCACCAAACATCAGGTAAGCACCGAGACTGCCGGGTCTGGGTCTTCAGAAAAAGAGACATAAAGTTGCCTATCATCGGCATACTGATGGCAACATATGCCAGACCCTTTCACGACCTCGGCCAAAGGCTGCATGTATACAATGAAAAACAGGGGGGACAGTATAGAATCTTGTGGAACTCTACACGTGAGGTTCCAGAGAGATGATGAACACTCCCCAAGCACTACCTGTTGAGTTTTCCCAGTCAGGAAAGAGCAGAACCATTCAAGAACAATTCGCCCCACTCCAGTCTGGTCTCACAGAAGGGCCACCAACATGTCATGGTCAATCAGATTTTCGTCCAGGATATGGCACGGAGACTGCGTTGGTGGTCTTGGTAGACAACCTCCACCAAGAGATGGATTGAGGGCATTCAACACTTATGCTCCTATTATAGATCTCTCGGCAGCATTTGATATGGTGGACCATGGGTTGCTTTTGAGATGGTTGCGGATCCTGTGTGTGTGTGTGTGTGTGTGTGTGTGTGTGTGTGTGTGTGTGCGGGACAGTGTTAGGATGGCTCCGCTCATTCCTCTCAGGGAGAAGCCAGCAGATAGTGCTGGGGGAAGAAACATCTGGCCTCCGGGACCTTGCTTGTGAAGTACCTCAAGGTTCAATTCTGTCTCCACTTTTATTTAACATCTATATGCAACCCCTGGGTGAGGTCGTGAGATGGTTTGGTGTGCATTGCCACCAGTACGCTGATGATACCCAGCTTTACTTCTCATTTTCAACAAACCCAGATCCTGCAGTCTCGGTGTTTTCCAAGTACTTGCTAGCAGTGAGTGACTGGATGAGGCTGAGCAGACTGAAGCTGAATCCTGATAAGATGGAGGTGATGTTGGTGGGTAGGGCAGCGGAGGTGATTTCTCCCCTTGTGGAGGGGATCTGCTCTCCGCTGGCCCCACAGGTGCGGAGTTTGGGGGTTCTGTTAGACCCTGGCATCCGCTTGGATCGTCAGGTAGAGGCACTGGCAAAGGGAGCCTTTCGACAATTACATCTTGTGCAGAGGATCCGGCCATATGTTTCAAGCTCTGACCTGACCACCCTCATTCATCATCTCATCACCTCAAGGCTGGATTACTGCAACATGCTCTATGTGAGGCTGCCCTTGGTGATGACTCGGAAGCTGCAGCTGGTGCAGAATGCAGCGGCCCATCTCCTGACAGGGATGGGCCATAGGGAGCACATTACACCAGTGCGCCGAGATCTGCACTGGCTGCCTATAATGTTCCAGGCCTGATTCAAGTTGCTGGTTTTGACAAAAGTTTTACATGGCCTGGGCCTCTCCTATCTGAGAGACTGCCTCACTCCCTTGGTCCTGGAGCGACCTCTGCGGTCTGTCAGGGGCACCTTCTTGGAGGTGCCCCAGGTGAACCAGGGGGCCACAATGGAGAGGGCATTCTCAGTGGCCACACCATGGCTGTGGAACTCCCTCCCAGAGGAAGCTCACCTGGCTCCCAGCCTGTTGGCCTTTCATCAGGCCTATAAGACCTGGCTATTCATCCAGGACTTTGGGGGAGGAGGGGAATAAGGGTGGGTTAACCAGTGGTTTTAACTCCTTGTTGTTGTTTTTATTGTTTTAGTAACCCCTTTTATGTATTGTTTTAATATATTGTTATTAAATATCTTGTGAGCTGCCCCAAGCTGCCATTGGACTGGAGAGAGTGGGATATAAATTATTGAATAAATAAAATAAATAAAACAGTACAAATGCAGCCAATAAATCTAATAGGATCAGGAGAGATGATCTACGCTGATCAAATCCCGGTGCAAGTCAACGACCAAGGCCACAAGTGCAGTCTTGGTGCCAAACCCAGGGTGAATGTCGGACTGTGATGGATCATGAAAACTGATCCGATCCAGATGCCCCTGAAGCTGTCGAGTCACTACCCATTCAATAACCTTCCCTAAAAAGGGAAGGTTAGAGGCTGGCCGATAACTGGCAAGGGAGTCAACGTCAAGTTATTGTTTTTTGAGGAGAGGTCACACCACCACCTCTTCAAGGCGGCTCAGCCCTCTGCCCTCCCTGAGGGAGGCATTAACAACCCTGGCATGCAACAGTCCTAGTGTCTCACAGTAGGCCTTGACCAGTCAGGACGGGCATGGATCTAATTCGCAACAGGCAGCTCCAACAATCCCAAGGACATCTGCCATATCAGCAGGTGACACCCACTGAAACAGATCCCATGAAACCAGACACGGCGAGTCTTCCATTAGCTTGGGGTCTCCCATTGCTACAAGTGTGGCATCGAAGTCATGGTGAATCCGAGTGCTTTTATCCCCCAAAATTCAACAAACATATTCCAGTTCAAGGCGAAGGGAGGCCAGACTGACCAGCCTCTGCACCACCTGGAAAAGCTCAGCTGGATGTGACTTTACAGATGCTATGAGGGTAGCAAAGAATACCTTCTTTGCTGCCTGCATAGTCACAGCATAGGTTCTTAAACTGACTCTATGCTGCAATGAATCGACTTCAGTGTGATGATGGATCCACCGTCGCTTCAACCGCTGTCCCTCCTGCTTTAAAAAAAGGTATTTTGTTTGATCTGACCATAGATCAGAATGAACGATTGGAAATATCCAGCAAATCTGGATTCATTTCTAGGCAGCTTTTCAGATACTTGTATACTAGGGATGTGCGAACATATTGCAGTTTGGGTTCAGTCATTCGGTCCGGTTCGGTTTGGGCATTCAGTTCAGGAGTTCGGTTCGGTCGCTGAGTTCGGGTTCGGCCATTCAGTTCGATCGTGTTCAGTTCAGTTCGGACATTCAGAAAAAGGTATCGCGAGATCTTGTGATCACGTCGGTAACTGGAAATTCGAGTGTGTGCCAAGCTGTGTGGTGAGAGTGTGTGTTTGGCTAGCTGGCTGTTTGGTTCATGTGTTTTGGCTGTTTGTGTTCGTTTTGGCTGTGTTGTTTTGGCTGGTTGGACTGAGTGTTGGTGGGGGACTGTTGTTGGTCTGTTGGAGTGTCTGTTTTAATTTTTTTTTAGAAAATAAATGAAGAAGACTGTTGACTTAATTAAACACCTGGGGGCCAACATGGTGCTCCCGGAGCCGGTGGTGGTGGTGGTGAAGGAGGAGGAGAAGGAGGTCACTGCCCCAGTCCCCTGGACTTTTGGTGGTGGTGGCTAGCTCCTCTGATGAGGAGCACAGGAGCTGCTGTCAGATTTGTTAACTTATTTTGAGGACAAGAAAGACTCTGTCCGTTAGAGCGAGCTCATTGGCGTGCAGGTGAGTGCGTAGGTGGTGGACATTAGTCAGGCACAAACAGTGGGCATTAGCGGGTAGCAGCAGATGTCTGCCACAGAGAGAGAGGGTACTGTAGTGTGGGGGGCTCTTCCAGAAGTCAGGCACAAGCACGAGCAGCACCGCCACCCAAACATGTGCCTGCCAGCCATCCCTATCAAGGGTCTTCACTCTCTAGTTGACATCCCTACCTAGCAGTAGTACCCCCAAATAAGGGCAGGATTTGCACATGCCATCCAGGGTATTTGTAACATTCCAAGTTACAAAGTTTCGGGGCCATTCCTTGAAACTTCGGAACTCAGAAAAACGATTTGAGTACTTTGATCCTTGGGGTTTTCTTGGGGAAACTGAGGACCGAGTTTCAGCACTACTGAGGACTGAGTTTCAGCATTACCCCAGACAGCAACAAACACATGCACAGTATATCAGATATCAAGGGACCAGTTAGGATGGTCCGCCCTCGGAGGCTGATGGAACCCCAGCGGTTCCAGGAGGTCCTGAGGGAGCTTACCCTGGATGTGGACGGTCACTCTGTGGATGAGCTGGTCCGGCATTGGAACATCTTGCTGGAGGAGGCCATTGACAGGGTGGCTCCGAGGCGCCTTCTGCCTCGGTCTCGTCACCGCAGGACCCCTTGGTTTACTGAGGGGCTGCGGTGTATGAAGCGTGTGGGCAGGAGGCTAGAGCGACGCTGGCGTCGGACTCGGTCTGTCTCCGATCGTCTTCTCCATAGGGCCCATTTGCGGTCCTATGTGGAGGCTGTGAGGACGGCGAGGAAGGAATTCCTCGCCGTCCTCATAGCGTCTGCGAAGTCGCGTCCAGCGGAGCTGTTTCGGGTGGTGCGGGGGCTGGTTAGTCCGGCCTCCCTCCGCCTGGATGGGGACTTGTCCCGGGCCCGCTGTGAGGAGTTTGTCATCTACTTCGCAGACAAGATCGCTCGGATTCAGGCCGATTTCGACGCTGGGTTGATAGCAGTAGGGGAAGAGCGCGGGGGGGCGGAGGGTCCGTCTGGTCCATCTTTATGGGGTGAGTTTCAGGAAGTGACGCCAGCCGATGTGGTGGATGTCCTGGGGTCTGTGAGGGCCACGTGTTGTCAACTAGATCCATGCCCGTCCTGGTTAATAAAAGCTTCCGGGGAGACGTTGGGGACGGTGCTGGCGAGGGTGGTGAATGCGTCCCTTCGGCAGGGGAGGTTGTCGCCTTGCTTAAAAGAGGCTGTGGTGCGCCCCCTGCTGAAAAAACCATCGTTGGACGTGGACGCGCTCGCCAGCTACCGACCTGTCTCTAACCTTCCCTTTTTAGGGAAGGTTATTGAGCGGGCAGTGGCGCTCCAGCTCCAGGGTCATCTAGATAATATCGGGCTCCTTGACCCTTTTCAATCTGGGTTCCGCCCCGGCTATGGCACCGAGACGGCGTTGGTGGCCTTGGTGGACGACCTCCGCCGGGAGATGGATGCGGGATGTTCGACATTTCTCATCCTGCTCGATCTCTCGGCCGCTTTTGACACCGTGGACCATGGGCTGCTGTTGAGACGACTGCGTGACCGGGGGGGTCTGGACGGGACTGTTCTTGAATGGTTCCGTTCATTCCTCTCGGGGAGGAGCCAGCGGGTGGTGTTGGGGGAGGAAACATCGAGCCCCCGCGCCTTACCGTGTGGCGTTCCGCAGGGATCGATCTTGTCTCCATTATTATTTAACATCTATATGCAGCCCTTGGGGGAGGTCGTGAGAGGGTTCGGGGTGCGATGTCACCAGTATGCTGATGATACTCAGCTGTACCTCTCGTTTTCTACCGACCCAGACCCTGCTGTCTCGGTGCTATCCCAATGTTTGGAGGCCGTGGCGGATTGGATGCGGCGGAGCAGACTGAAGCTCAACCCAGATAAGACGGAGGTGATGGTGGTGGGGAGGGCGAAGGGGGTGGTGGCCCCCCTGATTGGGGGGGTTTGCCCCCCTGTAGCTCAGCAGGTCCGGAGTCTGGGGGTCATATTGGACGCAGACCTGCGGCTGGAGCGGCAGGTGGAGGCAGTCGCTAAGGCTGCCTTCCGCCAGCTTTATCTGGTACGTAGGCTGCGTCCGTATGTCTCTGGCCCGGACCTGGCCTCCCTCATCCATGCCTTCGTCACCTCGCGGCTCGACTACTGTAACGCGCTCTACGTGGGGCTTCCCTTGTTCTTGGCCCGGAGGCTGCAGCTGGTGCAGAATGCGGCGGCCCGTCTTCTTACGGGGACGGGTCGCCGGGAGCACATTACACCGGTGCTCCGAGCGCTGCACTGGCTGCCGATAGTGTGCCGGGCCAAGTTCAAGGTCCTAGTAATGATCTATAAAGCCCTATACGGCCTTGGCCCCTCTTACCTTAGGGACCGCCTCGCCCTTCGCGCCCCGGAACGACTCCTGCGGTCTGCCGGGGGTGCCCTCCTGGAGGTCCCCCGTGTTAAGCGGGGGGCCACGATGGAGCGGGCATTCTCGGTGGTAGGGCCGCGGCTGTGGAACTCCCTTCCGGAGGAAGCTCGCCTGGCCCCAAGCCTTTTGATATTTCGGCGGAACTGTAAGACCTGGCTGTTTGCCCAGGCCTTTGGGGGGGGGGGGGGGGTGATTTTTAATCCCCCACCTTATATATTTATTTATGATTGTACCACGCCCTGTTTTATTGATATATTTTATATTTGTTTTAAATGTTTTTATACTGTTTTTATTGTTGTTAACCGCCCCGAGCTGCATGGCAGGATGGGGCGGTATAGAAATCTAGAAAATAAAAATAATAAATAAAATAAATAAAATAAAATCAGGACCATGACCCCATCCTCAATTCTAGTTGTGGTCATGATTCACAGTTCAGAAACCTCTTGGACAGAGTATAAAGCAGTGAAGCCCCAGGTTTAAAAAATCACTTTCTAAAAGAGAAATCCCATTATGGTGTGTACTGTCTCAAGGTATGACTGCAACAGATAGTAATGCCTTTTGCAGTCGTACCATTACACAGTAAGTCCTTTACGGTACAGCTCTGTGATCTGTTTGGCAGTATATGTTGCACATTGCAGTGTTGTGTATACTCACAAACCCACATAAGTGAGTACTACTACTTTTACTAATTTCCAAACTGCAAAAGAACATTGCTTTGCAAGGGGAGCATCACCTTTATTCCTTCATTTGTATTTAACCTCCATTAAATGGCATTGTCAATGCCACATACATCCCAGTATTCCGGCAAATCAATTAAAAGAGTGTGCAGCCTCCCCCTCCAGAGAGAAGCTAAAACCAAAACTAAGACAGACAAACAAAGACAGAATGCAAGCTAGGAACCCAGGAGGAAGCAAGGCTAATTAAGTGCCTGACTAACAAGCCACAGGTGTATCTTACGTGAGCCAGCACAGTTGGCTTCAAGTTCTGAGACAACAATTGTGGCATTAGTATGCTTCAAAGCACGCTTATGCAGTAGTTGAAACGCAGGTGAGCATATGTCCTGTACTTAAGACCAGGCTAATGGGGGAAAGTTCTAAATGTGCTTGCTGTAAAGGTGGCACAAGCCCAAGGATGCTGAGTTATGTTCATGAGTTTAAAAATTACAGCTCTCTCAGAAATACCAAAATGAATTATGTTGACTCCTTCAAAGGTTTCTGTCATGTCACAATGATATTGATCTCTGTCCTTTTTTATTCATTGACTCTAAGAAGTTCACAAGTATGAAGAGTCCTCTTATTCTCCCTAAACGCCCCAACCTGTCTCACCTTATCCTTGGCTCTGATTATTAATTAGGCAGTAAAACAGATGGATTTAAGAATGAAAAGGATGAATTGGCTTGCTCTTATTCTTCAGGTCATATTAGTCAGTAGTACTTCAGCTCTTGAGTAGAGCTGAAACAAATACCTGTAAAAAAGGGTTATGCCTGTTGAAATTAGGGCACCTGACCAATCTTATTTATTTTATTTATTTATTAATAAAATTTGTATGCCACCCCCTCCTGCTATAAGCATCTCAGGGCGGCTAACAATTAAAAATACAAATTAAAATAAATGGCATCAAAATACAATTAAAAACAACCTAAAACTCCCCAATTAAAAAAAATTCAAACCCCAACCCTCCCTAACCCCGCCCCCCCCATCTCCCTCGACAAAGGCACAGCGGAACAGCCAGGTCTTACATTGTCTACAGAAAGAGGGGAGGTTGGTGGTCAAGCCGACCTCCAACAGGAGGGAGTTCCACAGTCGTGGCACAGCCACAGAAAATGCCCTCCTCAAGGTCGACACCTGGGAAACCTGGGGGACCTTGAGGAGGGTGCCTTGGCTGACCACAGGGGCCGATCCAGGACCCAGGGGGTGAGGTGGTCTTGCAGGCAGGTGGGGTCCAGGCCGTTTAGGACTTTAAAGGTCAAGAATTGGGCCTGGAAGACTATCGGCAGTCAGTGTAGAAAGTGAAACACTGGTGTAATGTGCTCGCCTCGGCCCATCCCCGTTAGGAGATGGGCCACCGCAATTCTGCACTAGCTGCAGTCTCTGAACCAGCACCAAGGATAGCCCCACGTAGAGTGCATTACAGTAGTCCAGTCTCGAGGTAATAAAAGCATGGTCGATTGTGGCCAGATCTGAGTCCAAGACATACAGCCTAAGTCGATGTACCAGAGGTGATGTTGGTGAGTGAAGGCCTGGGGGCCCTCCTCTTGTGTGGGGGGTTTCGCTCTCCCATGGTCCTGCAGGTACAGAGTCTGGGTGTGCTCCTCAATTCATGGCTCAGCCTGGAATCTCAGGTTGTGGCCGTGGTGGGGGAGTAGATTTCAGCAGTTACATCTTGTCCGGCAGCTTCGCCCATATCTCTCAGACTCTGACTATGCCACTGTCATCCATGCCTTCATCATCTCTAGGCTGGATTACTGCAACACACTCTACGTGGGGCTGCACAAGAAGCTGGTCCGGAGGCTACAGCTGGTGCACAATGCTGTGGCCCGTCTCCTTACTGGGGTGGGCTGCAGGGAGCATATGACACCTGTGCTCCAGGGTCTGCACTGGCTGCCTATAAAGCACCGGGCAAGGTTCAAGGTTCTGGTTTTGACCTTTAAAGCCCTTCACGGCCTGGGCCCTGCCTATCTACGGGATCGCCTTACTCCCCATGTGCCCATCCAACCCCTTGAGATCATCCGTGGGGGCCTTTTTGGAGGTTCCCTGGGAGAGATGGGTGGCCACTGATGTGAGATCTTTTTCAGTGGCTGCCCCTGTGCCGTGGAATTCACTCCCGGAGGAGGCTCGGTTGGCCCTCACCCTCCTGTTGTTTCGACGTTTGTGTAAGACCTGGCTGTTCTGACAGGCTTTTGGCGAGGGGTAGGGTGGGGGAGGTGGAGGTGGGAGGGAGGGTGTGTTTTTATTACTTTTTAAAAAAATTGTAGATTTATTTTAAAATGTTTTATTGTTGAATTATTATTTTTTATGCATGTTGTTTGCCGCCCCTAGTTGTCTTTGGGCAGGAGGCGGGGGATATACGTTTTGAGTAAATAAATAAATAAATCAAAAAAATCAACTGGCGGAATGCCCCCAGCCGCCACCTGGATATCCAACTTGACAAATTGGGCACTAAATCCCAACTCATTGTGTTCCCACTAAGTTACCCAAAGTATCAAAATACAATTAACTACTGGATTTCTAGTTTTCTGTCATCAGTTTTCCATTTTTCATTGTTTACCTAGACAGACAAATGGTTAAGTACATTCAGCACACTAAACTAGTTAAATGGTAAGTCAGAATAGGTCAGAAAATGGAAAATCGACAGTTCAGTAACAGAAATACCTGGTATATGTGGACCTGTTAAAAAAAACAACCTGACATTTATTGTTTAAACAAAACAATTTTTGATTTTTAGGCCAACTCTTGTTTTCCACAGGCCTGACATATAATTTTTGAATGTTTAATGTTGGCAGCTCAAACCAGCCTATGACAATTATTTATGCACTTGAAAGCTAATAATAGGGGTGGAACTTTGGGTGAATTCTAGGGATATGCAAACAGAACCGAGTTTGAAAATTCTGTTCAGTTCGATTCAAAAATCAAGTTCGGTTTGAAAGTTTGGTTCAGTTGACCCAACTATTCGAGTTTGGTCGAATTCCGAACTTCTGAACTGAGTTTGTACATTCAAAACTGGTTTTTTTTGGTTTTCTGAACTGGTTCGAGTTCGGTTCGAAAGTTCGGTTCAGTCGACCAAAATATTCGAGTTTGGTCTGAACTCCAAACTTCTGAACCGCGTTCACACATCCCTAGAGAATTATCAGTTCTTGGTTTTATCAGTTCTCAGTTTATCGGATATCTTGGTATTGTCGGTTTATCGGTTCTCGGTTCTTTTTCCATTGAAATCAATGGGGAAGTTTTCCCGTTGAAATCAATTGGAGAAAAACCGAAAATCCCTGTAATAAAAAGACGTCTTGTCTTGTAAAACACTTCAGTCATTCAGATTTGTTTACACAGCTTATCCTTCCAAAGTGACTAGTAGTAGCCCCAGCCACTAGACCTGTAGTGGAATGTCGCAGCGGTAGCTATTTCCGCCTGAAACAGCGTTTCTGCAATTACTAGTACAGCGTTGCAGAGACTTTCATTCTGCTACTTTCATTCGGCTACTTCCGCAGTTCCGCTAATTTCATTCTGCTACTTTCACAGACTTCGCAAAATAGCGGAAACATGACATTTTTGCTACTTCCGCCATTCTGCCAGTGCCACAAAATAGCGGAAAAGCGGTTTTCTGACAGTTTCCGCAATTTTTCTGCAATTCTGCAATTTGCAGAATGCCGGCAGAATTAGCGGAATGTCTGCAAAAAAGCCGCGGTGTGGCGGGGGCAATTCCGAAATGACAGAATGGAATTGTGGCGTGGTAACTAGGGCTGTAGGGGCATACCACCGCGGCAGCTTTTACCGACGGAAACCCCTATTCTGCACATGGTGGCACGGTTCGGCAGAGGCAGCTATCGAGGGCTGCGGCTGCAGTTTGTCGCTAATGGTATCGCGGCATTGGAACTGGCGAACGGAAGCGAAACTTGTGCGGATTCCCATAATAAGCGGCGCCAACTCCCCTTTCCGTGGTCCGTGGAATCTTTGTGGTTATCTGGTAATTGTATCATGTTTCCGCCACCCAGAATACAAGGTATCGCGAGGAATACAAGGTATCCAGCGGCATGATCAAGCCTCTGACTCA
>QEPC01013643.1:3114801-3126123 GCA_003113815.1 Sphenodon punctatus
CTCCACCACGGTCTGGCTGGAACACAGGCGGGTATTGTATAGTACCTCTGCAGGGGTCTTCAGTACAGGGTAAACCTTCATCAACCAGCGGGTGAGGGGGTAGGCAGGGTCCCCCAGAATACAGGGGGGCATCAGGACCCCCTTGATCCACCTCATGCCCATGTCCGCGAAGTCCCCCCAGAACATCCGGGCATAGAAGGGGGAGATGGTCATGATCCTGGCGTCATGACTGAGGCCGGAGTTGCCCGTGTAGATGTCTATGAACCGGCCCCAGTGATCCACCACCCCCTGCAGTTGCAGGGAGTAGTAACTGTGCCTGTTCACATACTCCAGGGCCTCCCTGGGGGCTGGGTGGAGTATCTCTATGTGGGTGCCGTCCACGGCTCCCATGCAGTTGGGGAAGCCTCCACCAGCGAACCTCACCATCACGGCCCCCTGGTCCACTAGCTTGATCATTCTGTCCAGGAGCACGCCCTCCACCACCTCGCACACATCCCGGAGGATACAGGCGACAGTGCTGAGCCCCACCCCGAAGTGCTGGGACACTGACCGGCAGGAGTCGGGCGTAGCGAGGGCCCAGACCCCTATTGCCACCCACTGAACCATGGGGATGGGGTCCCGCATGGAGGTGTGCTTCCGCTCCAGCCAGGGCGTGAGGAGCTCCACTAGGCAGAGCAGGGTGCTCTTACTTATCCTAAAGTGGGCCCTCCAGTCTGGCTCTTCCAAGTGGGCCAGCGCTCTAGCCCACCAAGCCTGTGCGCGCTCTTCGAGCCATAAGCATCTGGCTATGGGCATAGTGAGCAGGGCTGCCCGGAGCATGGTCTCCCTTGCCCAGAGCAGGTGCCTGGCAGCCCAACGGAGCAGTGCAGGCCGGGTCCGGCTGCGGCTCACAGTCTGCCAATCCTCCCTGGAGATTCTCAGTGCCCTGAGCCGAGCACGGGCTCTCCTGCGCCCATGGTGGGCTGGGAGGCCCCTTGCAGCTATCCGGGCCAGGGCAACCCGCAACCGGACGGCCAGTTGCACCTCAGCGGTCAGGAGGCACAGCTGCTTGGTGTGGTCACAGAACCACATGGCTGCGAGAGCGAGGTACACCCAATAGGCAGCTGCCCTGTCCCGCTCCATGGTGGTGGGGCCCAATGGGGGGACGGGAGCAGTTATACAGGGCCTCTGATGGCAGGTCTGTCCGGGGGAGCACGTGGTCATGACGCGTGGCCATGGCCCCCCCAACGGGGTCTGCGTGCTCCCTGGACAGCTGCATTCCATCAGCCATCTCCACCGCCACCCCGCTCCCCCTCCCCCCACTGTTTGCTACAGTATGGCCTTGGAGGTGCGATTAGCCAGACAGTGTGATCACTACTGTGTTGTGCAGCTGTGCTGGGTCCGCACCTCATGCCTCGCTCTGTTGTGCTATAATGTTGTGGTCCGTGGCTGCTTTCCCTGGCCTTTGAACCCCTCAGCGGCCCTCCCGGCCCTGGAGGGTGTGCGTGCCCCCCAGGCCTCTGTGTTATTCTCCCTGTCATGCCGGACCATGGATGGTTGCCCGTCCACAGGGCTCCCGCTCCCCATCCCCCATGGGGACCCCCATATCTGGACCTTCCANGCCCTAGGGGCAGGGACCGTGTCTGTTTTATTACTTTGTAAAGTGCCAGGTACACTGCTGGTGCTATATAAATGTTTGTTAATAATAATAATAATCAAGGCAGCCCTGACTGCCATGGTGAGAGAGTGGGTCACACCAGGTGCGCCCTTCACCAAGGGGTGTGTGGTGACGGACAACGTGGTCAACATATTGAAGGCAGTTTGCGAGGGGGGCTTCACCAGCATCCCTTGTGCTGCACACACCCTTCACCTGTGGTCAAGGATGCTCTGAGCTTTGGGGAGAAGGGGATTGGGGCAGGCACCCTTAGCTCCCTGATCGAGTGGGGGATGAAAGTGGCCGGTTTCTGCTGTTGCTGCTGTTGCTGTTGCTGCTGCTGCTGCTGTGTCTCCAATGCCCTGCCATGCCCCCACGGGCATCCTTGGAGTGCCCCAAGCCTCTGCCGCAACGAAACTTTCCAAATGTTCGGGGGGAGGTAAACTCCACAGGACCGAACCCCAACTAAGTTTTTGGGCCGAACGGCCGAACCCCGCTCTGTTCGCACATCCCTAATGTTGTACATTGCGAGGCAGTCTCCCTTGAATGTAAGTCTAAAATCTCTAAAGACACCTTTGCAAGAAAAGAACTGTCTCACATTCTTCATCATTAACATTAAACATCAAAAGGTACCAGCAGACTTCCACAACTACAGTCTGATTTGTAATCCATGAAAATTCACAAATTACACAGACTTAGGCCCTTTTACACAGACGCCTCCTTTCCCTTGCCTAGTGTTCAACTGCGTGGGCGGGGAGGGCATCCAGCTGACTGCCAGTGAGGATGGATGGGTGTGTATGCATGCTCCCACACTCCACACATCTCCACCCATCCCCCCAAAATGGAGGCACTAGGGACAATGGAGGTGCCTCTGTGGGTGGAGATGGGTGTGCATCCATGTGACGGGTTGCAGAGGTGCCGCACACCCACCCATCCCCCCTGCACCATGGCGCCTCCTGGGTCCATTTAAAAAGGGCCTTTGTGTGAATTCACAGATGCTTATGGTTTCCAGTAACACCAATGACCTCCACAAGAAAATCATAATCTTACCTTCTTTCTTTACTTTTCTTTTCTTCTTTTCAACATTTGAATCGTATTTTCTGAAGCCCATCTTGGGGAAAAGACCCATGACTTATTAGCAGGAAATACTTTTTCTAATATGGTAGAACACCAATCAATGTTGTTGGAATAGGAGTAAAGGAGTAACATCTTCATGAGGAAATTGTATTATTTATATAGCACTTTCTATGTTCAAAATGCTTTAAAATCCTTATGTAGTTTGTCCTGATAACAATCCTGCAAGACAAGTTATTATTATTCCCATTTTACAGGAAATAGTGACTTGCCTAAGGACACCCACTAAGCTCAAGGCTAGGACAAGATTTGATCAATGGTCTCCTAGGTTCAAGTCTAATACCTTATCCAGCAGGCTACGCTGGATCTCAGGTTTGTCAGGAAACAATTGCTTTATTAAAACAGCCACTTCATTAGGAGACACTGGACGCTAATCAGGCAAAGCTGATAAGTCTGCAGAATTTTGAGAACAAAAGGGCTTTAAAATTAGTTTTTGCAACAAAAGTTCATAGAATAGAATCAAAGAGTCTGAAGGCATCTCAGAGGTCATCTAGTCCAACCCCCTTCTCAATGCAGGAAATCCGCAGCTACAGCATCCTTGATAGATGACTGTCCAGTCTCCATTTTAAAAACTGCCAGTGACGGGGAGCCCACCACTTCCCTAGGCAATTTGTTTCCCTGTCAAACAGCTTTAACCATTAGGAAGTTCTTCCTAAAGTTTAACCAAAATTTGCTTTCTTGTAATTTGAACCCATTGCTTCTACTTTTGCCCTCAGGGGCAAGGGAGAACAAGATCCTCTCTGAGATAGCCCTTCAGGTAGTGGAAGACTGCTATCATGTGCCCCCTTAGTCTTCTCTACTCTAGGCTAAACATGCCTAGCTCCTTCAACCTTTCTTCATGGGACTTGGTTTCCAGACCCAGCCTTGACCATATTTGTTGCCCTCCTCTGAACCCGGTTCATTCAGTTTGTCAATGTCCTTCTTAATGTGCGGTGTTGGGGTGTCCGGAACTGGACACAGTACTCCAGATGAGGTCTGACAAGTGCAGAATAAAGTGGAACTATTACTTATCGTGACTTGGAAACAATGCCTCTGTTAAGTTAATGCAGTCTAAAACTGCATTAGCCTTTTTTGCAGCTGCATCTCACTGCTGACTTATGTTCAGCTTGTGGTGAACTACAATTCCCAGATCCTTTTCACATGTATGACTGCCAAGCAGGTATCCCCCATCCTGTATTTGTACATTTGATTTTTCTTATCTAAATGCAGAAGTTTACATTTATCTCTGTTGAACTTCTTTTTGTTAGTTTCAGTCCAGTTTTCCAACTATCACTATCATTTTGAATTTGATTTCTATCTTCTAAGGTGTTAGCTATCCCTCTCAGTTTTGTCTTCTAAGGTGTTAGCTATCCCTCTCATCTGCAAATTTAATAAGCATTCCCTCTACTCCCTCATCCAAGTCCTTAATTAAAAAAATTGAACAGTACAAGGCCTAGAACAAAGCCCTGCAGCACCCCATTACAAACTGACTGCTTTATAATCTGTTCTAGTATCTTTCCAGGTATTGATGTCAGGTTGACCAGCCTATAGTTTCCTGGATCATCCTTTTTTCCCTTTTAGAAGATAGGGACAACATTTACCCGCCTCCAGTTTTCTGGCACCTCACCCATACAAGGTGCTGTGGATAGTATTTCCATTTAGTGTGGGAATTGATGGATGGTAGTTGGAGGATAGATGGTTATAAACAAAGTGTTATTATGCATCAGGATTGCATAATTAAGCTTAGGCAAGTGGGACTGAACATAATCATGTTCAATATTTTTTATCTGACTGATGAGAGACTACTTTCATTCCAGACTTACTGGGAAAATGCTATGGGGGTTGGGGGAGGCTGGACTCTCCAGGTCACCTTCGGTCCCATGTCATTCTCTAGCAACATGAGTACTTTGGGAGTTGTTGTGTTCCACATGACGGGCCTCAGGTATCTGTGCTGGGCTTTCCAGCCATGTTGCTCATTTTTCAGGGTAGGTATATTCCAAAGGAGGAGACTTGTATATTCAATTTTTCAGAAATTCGACCTAGAGTATAGAACTCAAGACACAAGCAACAACGTAGATAGCTCATGCAAGACATAAATAACAGCAACCCCTTTTCCACCAGAGCTAAAATTACTGCTCCTACTCCATGGGAAGAAAGATTTTACACAGATGTTTAAATACAACAATAACAATAACAAATAGGCCCCTGGCACTGTACAATCAATTATAGAATGCTCCCTACCCCAACTGGCTTACTATTAGGGATGTGCAATTTGTTTTCATTATTATGATAAAAAAGCAAACATTTTCAGTTTTGTTTTCATTATTGTAATAACAAAAAAGAAAAATAATAATAAAGAAAACAAAAACAAATTTTCCTTTTTGAACTAATGGGGAAAACCTGAAAAAATATGTTTCTGTCTATAACTTGTTTGTTTCTTATTCAACTCTGAAGAAACTTGGGAAGCTTGTACCCCCAATGGAGGACAATATATGTTCCACATTGTGGAAAAATTGGATAAAGGAAACTGATTTTAGAAGCAATTTTATGTTGTGATTTTAAGAAAATCTGCATACACATTCCTGGCTACAAATTCTTTATCTTACATCAAATTTGCATGAAACCTAGAAATTGCATGCCTCTCCTAAAGATTACCAAGCCTGCCAAATTTCAGAATGTTCTAAACCATTGACTTGAAAATGTATTTCTGGCTGTAACATTTGTATATTCCTATTCCATCCTGTTTAAAATATATTTGACAAGAATGTATCCCAAACCTTCCCTGTCATCTCTGACAAACTACAAGGCAATTTGATAAAGCACCCCAATTTTATAAGCAATTGAATTTATCCCCTTGAAGACCATTATTCAAATAAATAACTGCACATGCAGTGTCAGTCAGAGACAGGCACCTGGCATGGCAGGGGGAGGGAGGCTGTAGGAGAGAGAATGGGGAGCAAGCCAACAGACACAAATTTAACAGACACATTCACTGGCCAATTACTGCATGATTCCAGCTTTACAGGACCAATTGGTAGTGGCTTCAAGGCGAGCATAGGGCATCCCTGAGGTGGGCATAGAAGGGACATCACTGGGACTTTGAGGATAGCATCCCAGCAATCTTGAAACATGGTTTACACACCCAGGCTGGCCAATTATCATCACAATCACATCCTGCAGCNCATAGAAGGAGGAGGTGGTCATGATCCTGGCATCGTGACTGCGGCCGGAGTTGCCCATGTAGATGTCTATGAACCGGCCACAGTGATCCACCCCCCCCTGCAGGTGCAGGGAGTAGTAATCGTGCTGGTTCACATACTCCAGGGCTTCCCAGGCTGCCGGGTGGAGAATCTCGATGTGGGTGCTGTCCACGGCTCCCATGCAGTTGAGGAAGCCTCCGGCCGTGAAGCCAACCATCATGGCCCCCCGGTCCACTAGCTGGATCATTCTGTCCAGGAGCACACCCTCCACTGCCTCGCACACATCCCGCACAATGCAGGCGACAGTGCTGACCCCCACCCCGAAGTGCTGGGACACCGACCGGCAAGAAGCAGAGGTAGCGAGGGCCCAGACCCCTATGGCCACCCACTGGACCATGGGGATGGGGTCCTGTATGGAGGTGTGCTCCCGCTCCAGCCAGGGTGTGAGGAGCTCCGCTAGGTGGAGCAGGGTGGTCTTGCTCATTCGGAAGTGGGCCCTCCAGTTTTGCTCTTCCCAGTGGGCCATCGCCCTCGCCCACCACGCCTGTAGGCGCTCCACGACCCATAGGGATCTGGCTATGGGCATAGCGAGGAGGGCTGCCCTGCGCAGGGTCTCCCTTGCCCAGAGAAGGCGCCTGGCAGCACAATGGAGCAGGGTGGGCAACCCGCACCCGGGCAGCCAGTTGCACCTCCGCGGTCTGGAGGCGCAGCTGCTCGGTGTGGTCATGGAACCACTCGGCTGTGAGCACAAGGAACATCCAATAGGCCGCTGCCTTGTCGCGCTCCATGGTGGTGGGGCCCACTGGGGGGCGGTGCTTTTATACCGTGCCTGTGAAGGCAGGACTTTCCAGGGGGTGGGCCCCTGCCCAGCCATGGGCCTCCCCGGGGGGGGGCATGGGTGCGTGCAATTGGGTGTACTGGCAGGCGGGCCACCTGGCCTCGCTCTTGCATGGGCGCACGGTTCTGCGCGCTCCCAGGACAGCTGCATTCCATCAGCCCTCTGCACCGCCAGCCCAGCCCCCCTCCCCCCACTGTTTGCTGCAGGATGGCCTTGAAGGTGTGATTAGCCGGACTGGGAGATCGCTGTTGTGTTCTGCAGCTGGGCCGGGTCTGCGCCCCACGCCTTGCTCTGTTGTGCTACAATGTTGCGGTTCACAGCCGCATTCCCTGTACACTGGACCCCTCGGTGCCCCACCCGGCCCTGGAGGGTGTTTTTGCCGCCGGGGCTTTGTGTCATTCTCCTTGTGGTGCCGGACCATGGCTGCCTGCCCATCCATGGGGCTCCCGCTCCCCTGTCCCCCTGGGGCCCACCATATCTGGGCCTTCCGTGAGACCTTGTCTCTGTGTGACCTGTGGCATACCCCGGACGTGCAGCTGCTCCTGGGCACCCCAGGCAGCCATGCGGGCACCTATGAGAGCATAAGCTCTGGTCTCCATTACTTCGGCTATGAAGCGAGCGCTCAAGATTTCCGGCTGCATACGGAGGCCCTGGGGCTGGTTCAGTTCCCTGAGGGGTGCATCCCAGACCAGCGGTGCTACCATGTGCCCTGGACTGGGACAGAGACCGTGTCAGCGCTGGTGGTGTGCGGTTTGAGCACCTTCACGGAGTGCCTTGCTGAGGGTGGCCCTGCCTTGGCCATGTCCTACTTTTCCTGTGTGCATGTGGTGTGTGGGTACCAGTGCACCCGTGGGGCAGTGTACCACCGGCTGCTGGAGCTGGGACATCTTCCTTGGCCCCTTTCCGCTGCCTGATGTGTGCCTGAGCCTTCCGCGGCAGAGCTGTCGGCCCTGTTGGGAGTGTGGACCCGTATGGAAGTCCAGCTGGGTCTCTCCATGCATGATCCCTTCGAGGCGTACTACCTGATCGCGCACCACATGTCCGTGCTGGGGTACCTCCGGGGCTTGCTCTATTGGCCCCACCTGGTTCACCGGGTGGGGCACCCGGGTCCTGGGCCTGCAGTGGCCTCCCGCGGCAGCCTGTGACTCCTTGTGCTCCTCCCAGACCCCAGGCGTCCTGCCCCATGTGGGCTCCCACCCCAGTCCGGGGGGGGGGCGGGTCCCGCTGGCTGCTCCTGCCCTGATGTCTCTGCCATGGTGTGTTCCAGCCTGCTTCGCGGGGTGCTGCTGCCCCTGCCTGTGGCTCTGGGCCCCCTCCTAGGCCCCCCGTATGCCTGCACCCCTTGGCCCCCCTCCACGGTTGTCCTACCTAGTGCCTGGGTGCGGCGCCCTGCGTGGCCTCTCCACCTGCCCGTGTGCAGCTACCTGTCTGCACCCGCTGGCGCTGCAACCTGCTGCACGCACCCACCCCCACCCCTCTTGGGTGCTTGTGTGACCTTGGGGTTAGGGCGCCCCCGGACTGGGCCACGGTGCTTCCACTGGGGGGGGCGTGTCTTTGGAACTGCAGCACTTCTCCGCCTGTCCAACCTGCCCTACATCTGCCCCTCTGTGTCTGTGGGGCCACCATTTTCCTCCTGGACCATCTCAGCCTGGCTCCCTGTGCATTGCGGGCCCCCATCGTGCCTTGGTCCCGGGGTCCTGGGCCCCCCTTTCTGAGACTGCCTGCGTTGCTGTGGGGGCACCTAGGTGGACTGTCCTGCTGTGGGGGTGGGGGTTGTTTCAGCCTGTGTCCCGACCTGCCCCTCTGAGGTGCCCCCCCTTCTGTGTCCCCCCCTGCTTCCGTTGTTCCTTGTGTTTTGACCGAGCTCCCCTGCCCCCCTTCCCAACTTTTCCCTTGTGTGTGTGTGAGTGTGTGTGTGTGCCCGGGCGTGTGGTCGTGCGGTATGTTCCGCTGTGGCTCCGCTGTCTGTGTGCATGCTGTGTGTGGTACCTGTCAGCCTCTTCTCCCTCTTCCCCCCTCCCTTCCCATTTACCTTTTGTGGGCATTCCCTTTTGTGCCTTTTGGCTTCATTTGCCCTCAGGCGGCCATGTCTGTGTCCCGCCCCTGACCAGTGGCTTCTGGGGTTTTTGGCCACGGCTGGGGATCGGCGTCATGTCTGTTGTGCTGCCCCGATCCGTGATCTGTCAGCCCGATTCCTGGTCATGGTCCCGGTCCCGTCACGTCTGTTTGTGGCGTTTATTCGCCCCAGGGAGTGGTTGTTTTGTTCACCCCCACTGGGGATCCACTGTGGTGAACCGCCCGCCCGTAACGTCTGAAATCACCCTGAGAGGGGACATGATAGAGGTTTTTAAAATCTAGAGTGGTGTGGAATGAGTAGATAGAGAACTGTTATTTACTCTCTCAAATAATTCTAGAACTAGGGGACACTCCATGAAACTAGCTGCCAGAAGATTTAAAATAAATAAAAGGAAGTATTTTTCACTCAATGAATAATTAACCTATGGAATTTGTTACCAGAAGATGTTGTCAGGGTCAGTAGAATAGTTGGGTTTAAAAAATGACTAGATAAGTTCTTAGAGAGTAGGTCCATTAATGGCTATTAACCAAGTAGCTTAATGAATGACCTTCTTACTGTTGAAAGCTGGGAGTGAACAATGGGGAATTGATTGCCCATTGTAGCTGTTGGTTCTTCGTCCATGTGATTGAGATTGGTCACTGTCAGAGGACAGGATGCTGGACTTGATGGACCATTGGACTGACTCAGTATAGCACTACTTATGTTCTTAAGCATTCTGAAAGCTGGCATAGATAGTAAACTTGGGGAGGGGTATAAACCTGACAAGTTTAATCCATATTAGGTGGGAGACAAAGAAGTTACCACCAGGAATGTATTTGCAGTTTTTGGTAAAATAACATAATTAAACTGCTTATAAAATTGGATTCCTTTTTCCAATTTTTCTGAAATTTGGTACACATAATGCCTTCCTTTGAAGGTATAATCCCTCTATGTTTTGTCCAAATATAGTAAAAAACAAAAAAGGTTACAGCTGAAAATATGTTTTCCATTGAAACCAACGGCCATCAAAAATGAAAGCAAAAATGAAAACAAAATTTGATATTTACAAAAATGAAAATGAAAGACTTAAATAATGGGTATTTTCAGACGTTACGAGATCACGCTCAACCACAGTGAACCACGCTGAATCCCGCGGCGGGGCCAATGCGCCTGGAACATCTGTTCGGCGCGCGCCAGATGTTCACCATGCTCAATACCCACATGGGGTCAATTTCAACCATGCTTCCTGGGCTAGCGGGGGGAATATCCCGGGAAGCGTGGTCAAACAGATCCCCACCGGGAACCATCAAAAAGTAATGTCTGGGCGCATATCCCCGGGCAGAAACAAAGGAAACGAACCCCAGCCGTGGACAATGCACGCAGCATCGCTGCTGGGCAACCAGCAACAACACAGCCGCCGGAGGGAGATTTAAAGGGAAATCAGCCACAGGCACGCATGGCGGGATGGAGCGAGGAGGGAGGCAGAAGAAAGCGGCAGGCGACAGAGCAACGGTGGAGGAGGAGGTGGCAGGGGCAGCGGTGGAGGTGGAGGGAGCACAGGTGGGGGAGGAGGGGGACACGGGAGTCGCGCTGACCCTGCAGGCAGCCTGGGAACAACACCCCCAGCAGCAGGCACCATGCGACGCCCCGGGGACAGCAGCCGCAACGGGGCCAGAGGAGGTACCCAGGAAACGGGTACGGGCAACGGAAGGGAGGGGAGTACGGGGCACGGGGGCACCCCGGGGGGGTAGGGCATGCCTGGGCAACCAGGAGGGAGGCGGGGGGCAGGGGATCCCCATGAGGGGGCCCCACCTGCACCTAACCCAACACGTCCCTCCGACTGTCCCCACAGACACAGAAAACGGCCCGGGCGGACGAGCCCCCGGAGGACACCGGCCCAGAGCAGGCGGAGGCAGTGTCGGCAGAGGAGGAGGAGATGGAGAAGGAGGAGGAGGTGGATGACCGGCCGTGGGGATGCCGGAGGAAGGCCTACCGCCGAGGGGGCCAGTGGGGCCTCCAGGAGACCAGGGACTTCATCCGCATATGGGGGACCCTGGAGTACCAGCTGGAGCTCGCCCTCAACCAGCGCAATGAGCATGTCTACCAGGACATAGTGCGGGACATGGAGGCAGCGGGGCATCAGCGCACAGCGGCACAGTGCCGCTCCAAGGCAAAGGAACTCAAGAGGGGGTACAAGGCCATCCGGGACAACAATAGGCGCTCCGGACATGGGGCACGGACCACCCCCTTCTACGAGGCCCTGGACCGCATCCTACATATGAAGGGCTCCATAGTTGCCCCACAGCTCATGTGCAGCGCAGTGGTCCAGGGCAGAGAAAGGGCAGAGGTACACCCTCCCCTCACCATCCGCCTGGTAGGCACGAGCTCTGGGGCCTCAGACCCCCAGGAGTAGCACCCAGCACCCTTCGGCACCGCCAAGGCCCCCCCCCGGCAGCAGCCCCAAAAGCACCCAACCCCGGGC
>QEPC01013643.1:3153501-3168552 GCA_003113815.1 Sphenodon punctatus
GTTTGGTTTATGGTTTTCTGCTTTTTATATGGGTTTTGTTCACTTGATGATGTGGAGTGTAAAATACTAAAAAAAAAAACCACGCACATGTAGCAGAGGGTGAGGGGACAGATTGGGGTCCCTCCAACACACATGCAGCAAGTCCCTTCTTTCTGAAGCAGTATTCTTGCCCTCTGATGCATGTGTGTGTGTTTGTTGGGGAGGAATTTTAAAGCCCCATGAATCACAATTTTTAATTTTTATTTTTTTTTTAGAAAAACCACACAGAAACCACATGCAAACTGTGTTTTGTTGCAATCCTTGATCTGGTGTAAAAACGGTGACTGGTGGGTTTAAATCTGTGGTTTTAATTGGGACCAATTATAATCTTGCGTGGTTATGTAGAATGCATGCCATTCTCAGTCCTCCTCAGTATCATGAACTACTGGACTCAGGCTGTGACTTGGGTGCTTTACAAGGATGAGTGCCTGTGTTTTGGGTTTATAAATTATTTATTTTAAACTTGATGTGCATGCAAACTGTGTTCTGTATGTTAGCTCTGGTAACTTCTTGCAGCTGGGTTATGCTGCCTACCGTTGCCCTTGCTCCGCCTACCATTGCCCTGGCTCCGCCCATAGGCTCACCAGTCTTACTGCCCCTCCAGCCTCAAAACACACCAGCTGCCTCTGTGCTGGAATACATGGCCTGCACTGGGTCTGGGAGGGAATTTTTTACTTGGCTTTTATAGAGCAGGGTGTGTGTGTGTCTGTCTTGTGGGAGGGTGTCTGTTCTCTTGGGATTTATGAAGTTCTAGGATGTCTGTTTCCTGGGAATGTATTAAGTTGGAGGGGTGTCCAGTTTGCAGGAAGGGATGCAGGGTGTATGTTTTGTGGAGCAGTGAGAGGGGTGTTTTCTGTGCAGTTCTACAGGGATGAGAGGCATATCTGTTTTTGTGCAGCTTTATAGAACTTAGGGTTGTGCGAGAAGACCAAAGTTCGATGTTCAGACATTTGGACTAAAAACTTAGTTCAGGTTCGTGGGTTCAGTTCCGTGGAGTTCGGACCCCCCTGAATGTTTGGAAATGTCAGCCACAGCAGAGCTTTGGGCACTCCAAGGGTTTCCATGGGGGGCATAGCAGGCCGTCAGAAACACAGCAGCAGCAGAGATGAGGAAGGCTTGGGACCCCGGGTTGCCTGGGCAGGCAGACTAGGCGCCTGGCTCCCGGGGGGTGCCCGTGGGGGCATGGCTGGTCGTCTGAGACCCAGCTGCAGCAGCGGCAGCAGCAGAGGCCGGGCACTGCAGGTTGCCAGGCATCGGTGGAGCAGAGGCCCAGCCAGGGCTCAGTGGCTGGCACCCCTACTTGGCCAGGCGTTGCAGGCTGGCTGGCATTGGTGGATCAGCAGCAGACAGTGAAGTGGAACGACAGCCCTCCCTGCCTGGAACGTAGGCCCCAGAACCCTGATGGTGGGTCCTGGAGCTGAAGTGGCTGGCTGTTTCTTGATGCAGTGGAATGACAGCTCCCTGTGAGTGGAATGATGGCTCCATAACCCTGACAGTGTGTCCTGGGACAAGAGTGGCAGCTTCTGAATGACGTGGATGGACAGCCCTCCCTGACTCTAACGTAGGCCCCCAAACCCTGACGGTGGTTCCCGCGACTGGAGTGGCTAATTCTTGATGCCGTGGAATAACATCTCCCCATGAGCAGAATGACAGCCCCAGAACCCTGATGGTGGGTTCTGGGACTAGAGTGGCAGCTTCTGCATGACGTGGAATGACAGCCATCCCTGCCTGTAACGTAGAACCCAGAACCCAGATGGTGGGTCCTGGGGCTGGAGTGACTGGCTGTTTCTTGATTCGGTGGAATGATGGCTCCCTGTGAGCAGAATGATGGAGTGGCTGCTTTTTGATGCCATGGAATGACAGCTCCCCATGAGTGGAATGATTGCCACAGAACCTTGATGGTGTGTCCTGGGGCTGGAGTGGCTGTTTCTTGATGCCGTGGAATGATGGCTCCCTTGACTGTAATGTAGGTCCCTGAACCCTGTTGGTGGGCCCTGGGACAGGAGTAGCAGCTTCTGGATGACGTGGATGGACAGCCCCCATGCCTGGAACGTTAGACCCCAGAATCATTATAGTGGGTCCTGGGGATGGATTGGCTGTTTCTTGATGCAGTGGAATGACAGCTCCCCATTAGCAGAATGATGGCCCCAGAACCCTGATGGTGGGTCCTGGGATAGGAGTGGCAGCTTCTGGATGATGTGGATGGACAGCCCTCCCTGCCTGTAACGTAGACCCCAAAACCCTGATGGTGGGACCTCTCGCTGGAGTGGCTGCTTCTTGATGCCGGGTATAACACCTAAATCTATCTATTCTAATTTAAATAAATGAAACTATGTATGTAAATGTGTGTAAATGTGTGAAATAGAGGAGGATGGCAATGGATTGGGAGGAACACAAACTGCTGGGAGAGGAAGGGTTCTGAAAACACCTGCTGAGAGGATCAGTGGCTAGCTCAGAATGATATGGAAGGGGGGGGAGGGCAATTACTTTTGTTACTTGCTGCACCCGCCTTACCAGAAGCCCCATTGGCTCTGTGCATCCTAGCCCCATGCCAATTGCAGACTGCAAAGTCAGTGGTCTGAGGAAAAGAGGGATGGTGATTGGGCAGGCTGGCTGCTAGTCCAAGCCTCTACACCCCTCCTCAGCTGACACCTCTCCCCCTCCCCCCCCGGGCCTACCAGCTAGGGTTTTTCTGCTCGAATGTGCCAAACTCATCCGAAAGCAGCTGAACTGTTCGGGGGGTGGCATTTGGTTCGGTCGTCCGGTTCGGGACATCTGAACTGACTGAGTTTGGGCCGAACACCGAACATCCAAACCGCTTTTGCACAACCCTAATGGAACTGTGAGTGTCCGTGATGATCAGGGCTTCTTTATGGGGATGTGAGGGGAGGTGTCTGCTTTGTTGGGCTCTATGAGGCCCAGGGTGTTTCTGTTCTATGGGGCTGAATGGAGCTGGAGGGAGTGTCTGTTCAGTTGGTCTCTGAGTTTGATGGGTTTCTGTTCCAGGAGGAGTGTCAATTCCAAAGGGCTATGAGGTGGATGGAGGGAGGGTATCTGTTCTATTGAGACTGTTCTGTGGGTCTGTGAGGGAGGTGTCTGTTCTGTGGGGCTCCATGAAGCCAAGGGACCCCTATGTGACTATGAAGGGGAGACTTCCATTCCCCTCCCCCCAGTGCAAGAACTCTTCAAGTGTGTGATGCCTCTCTCTTTGCACTAGGGTGTGTGTGTGTGATGGGAAAATAATAAATAGAACTGTTTTTTTCTTTGCTGAGTCAGGTGTGAGGAAACGTGGGGGAGTTGAGGAGTACATTACTGAAGATGACAAATTGGTATGAAATGTCTTGTTCATGAATCTTTGTTTCGAACTTTTGGAATTCCTTTACTTCTCCCTTCCCTTTTGCTGTAACCCAGTGTATAGAGCTTCCCAAAGAGTGTGTACCTAGGCCCACTAATGCACTGTATGTTAGGGGAGGAATTTCTCAGTGTGACTCAGTTCTCAACATTGTTTTAAGCTCACAGTTTATTTACATCACAGAAGATGCTCATCTGGAGACTTGGGGTCCTTTTCTGCCATATTTAGAGAACAAGGGCTTCCCAGCCAATAAGCCAGAGTCTCTGGCTATGAAGAAGTTTTTCAAGAAAAGCATTTATGGGAGGCCACTTAATAATGGATATCAGAACTTTTAATTACTATACAGGAATATAGCGTACAAGACTTAGGCTTAGGTAATGGGATATGGGGACGACCAAGATCCATACAAAGGAAATGGGGTTTTATTAACTAGTTACAATGCAAGAAATAAAAGAATGACATTCATAATTTGTGATAATTGTGAGTATTGAATGTTTGCATTTTAGTGCCATCAAAATAATAGGCATGAATGTAGCAATGGTTTACACGTGTTTATTCTTATTTGATATCAATAAGAACATAAGTGCCATACTGGGTCAGACCAATGGTCCATCAAGCCCAACACCTGTCTCCAACCATGGCCAATCTCAGTCAATTGGAGAAGTATCCAACAGGTCACTATGGGGCAATCCATCCCTGTTGTTCACTCCCAGCTCCTGACAGTAAAAGGTTGCGTTCCCCAAACCTACCTGGCTAATAGCTGCTAATGGACCTAGTCTCCAGAAACTTCTCCAGCCCTTTCTTAAACCCAGTTATACTACTGGCCCTGATCAAATCTAGCAACAAATTCCACAACTTAATTGTGCATTGATTGAAAAAATACATTCTTTTATTTGCTTTAAATCTGCTACACCTGTTAGTTTCATGGATTGTCCACTAGTCCTAGTAGTACTTGAGTGGATAAATAACATACCTATTAACGTGTTCCACACCAACCATTTTATGAACTTCTATCATATCCCCACTCAGTCGTCTCTTCTCCAATCTGAAGAGCCCAAACTTAACCAGCCTCTCTTCATAGGGGAGTCATTCCATAACACGTATCATATTTGCTGCCCTTCTCTGTATCTTTTCTATTTCAATGATGTCCCTTTTTGCACAGATGTGATGAGTAGGGAGATGGGTGTGCGCCAGTGATGGGTGGAAGTCGGTGTGCGCCCTTTTCCACGGGTGAACACCCATCTCCACCCACCTCGCCTCCTCTGTTTTTCTGGATAGCTCCATGGGTGGGTGATGGGTGTCTGCTGGGAGAGCACGCCCATCTTCGTCGACTACCCATGATATTTCCATGGGTGGACGCCCACCCACTGCCATGCCATTTGCACAGATGCCTCCCTCCACCGCACACACAGTGGGGGTTGGTGGGGCGTCCGTGCAAAAATGGCCAAAATCTTTTTTGAGATGGGATGACCAGAACTTCACACAAAATTTCAGGTGCAGTCGCACCATAGATTTATCTAGTGGCATTATGATATTTTAAGTTTTATTCTCTATCCCTTTATGAATAATTCCTAATATTCTGTTTGCTTTTTTGATTGCCGCTGCACACTGAGCTGAGGATTTCAGTGTATTATCCACAATGAATCCAAGGTCCTTTTCCTGAGTGGTAACACCTAATTCACAATCCATCACTGTGTACATAAAGTTTGGATTGTTTTTCAATATGTGCATTACTTTGCACTTGTCCACATTCAATTTCATCTGCCATTTAGATGCCTAGTCACCCAATCTCCCAAGATTCCCTCGCAATTCTTCAGAGTCCCTTCTGTTTTAACTACCCTGAATAACTTGGTATCGTGTGCAAATTTGATCACCTCACTCCTTACTCCCATTTCCAGATCATTAATAAAATACATTAAACATCAGTCCCGCCCCTGCAAGAGACCCTAGGAAGCCCCATTGCGAGCCCCGCCCCCAGAACCCCATGTGACCAGTTCATCCCTTCCTGCAGGTAACTAGCCCCAGCGCCTGGATGCAGTCCCTCCCAGCCCTGATAGCTGTTGCCCGCTCCTGCGGGCAGCGCCCGAAGGGCAGCGACAAAAGGGCACTGGCCATTTTGTGGCCGTTGTGAAGCCGGTACGAGGCTCGTGAGGACCCTGCTCCTGGAACAACAGCCGTGCAATACAGCCTCTTTCAGCTGTCTCGTGGACCCTCCTGCACCACCTGCACGCCTGTTTATCCCAGTGCTGCCATGAATACCAGCACTGAAATGTCTCCCCACATGTCCCTCACTCCCTCACCCTCCATCTCTCCTCTCCTTCTCTCACTGCTACTGTCTCCCCTGCTTCTCCCTCTCCCTCCTCCAACACTCTTTCTCCAACCTCCCCGCCCCTTATTTTCTCCTTTGCCTTCTCCCCCCCCTTATCCATTCCCTGCAATCTCCCTCCTACCCTCCACCCACCCTCTCACAAGCCCTGTAAGGCCCATTGCTCCACATCCCCCAACCTCATCCACATTCCCTGCCTTCCCCCTGATCTACTCAACTTCTCCTGCTCCTTGTGGAACTGCTGTTCTGCTGTTGCCAAAGCCCCCTTCATTCACAACCTCTTCCTTTCCCACCACTTTCAACTCCTTGTACACACTGAAACCTGGATCTCTCCCACTAACTTTGTCACCCCTGCCACCTTCTCCTCTGGAGGCCTTTCGTTCTCTCACCAGTTCCGACCTGAAGGCCGGGTGGTGGCATGGGTCTTCTCCTTGCCAACCCCTGCTGGTTCCAGACCCTCTCCCCTCCCCCATCCCTTTCTTTCCCTTACTTCGAGGCCCACTCGGTGTGTCTCTACTCCCCACTTCACCTTCGTGTCGCTGTCATTTACCACCCCCCTGGCCCCTTTCCTCTTTCTCCCAGACTTTGAATCCTGGCTTACCTTCTTCCTCTCCGAGGATACCCCCACTCTCATTCTTGGTGACGTCAACATCCATGTTGATTCACCTTCCTTGTAGGGATGGGCGAAAAGAACGGAGTTCGGAAATTCAGTTCGATTTGGTTTGAAATTTGGTTCGGTTCGGAAGTTTGGTTCAGTCGACCAAACAGATCAAGTCTGGTCGAATTCCGAACTTCCGAATCAAGTTCGAACATTCAAATCCATTTTTTTGTGTGTGTGTGTTGCCACTAGGGATGGGCGAACAGAACGGAGTTCGGAAATTTGGTTCAGTTCAGTTTGAAATTTGAGTTCGGTTCGGTCAACCGAACAGACCGAGTTCGGTCTGAACTCCAAACTTCGGAACGACGTTCACCCAGCCCTACTTCCCAGTCCTCTATCTCCTGCTTTCTCTCCCTAACCTCCTCCTTTGATCTCCACCTCTGAACTGATTCCTCCACCCACACCGATTGCCACTCTCTTGACCTCATCTTCTCCAGAAACTGTCTTGTTGCTGATCTCTCCTTTGACCTTTGTCCCATTTTTGACCATCACCTCACTTCCTTCAACCTCTCCCACCAACCCCCATCTTCTTCCCGAGCTCCACGCCCCTTCCATGATCTGCAGGCTGTCAACTCTTTAGACTTAGTCTCCTCCCTCTCCCCCTCCTCCCCCCTGTCTTCTCCTCCTCCTCTGCTGACGCTGCCATCTCTTCTCTTAACGCCTCTCTCGCCCCCCTCTCCTCCCGCCCCATTCGACCCCGAAACCCCTGTCCTTGGCTCACCCCTACTATCTGCTACCTCTGCTCCTGCACCTGGGCTGCTGAATGCCTCTGACAAAAATCCCACTCTCACCCTGACTTCCTCCACTACAAATTCTCCCTCTCCCTCTCTTCTGCTATCTCCCTGGTGAGGCAACACTACTATGCCTCCTGGGTTGAATCCTATTCTCGAGACCCTTGCTGCCTCTTCTCCACCTTTGACTCCCTTTTCAAGCCCCCTTCACCCTCTTCCCTCTCTGCTCAGGACCTCGCGTCATTCTTCACCTCAAAGATTGACAAGATCCACAAGGACATTGTTTTCCACCCATCTCCTCTCCCAGCTCCCTCAGCGTCCCCTCCTCCTCCCCCCACTCTCCTCTCCTACTTTCCTCCTGCCTCCCTTGAGGAAATTTCCTCTCTGCTCTGTTCTGCCAACCCCTGCCCTCTCGACCCAATTCCCTCCCGCCTCCTGACCTCCATTTCTCCCACTGTCTTCCCCCCCCTTCTACATGTCATTAATCTCTCCCTCTCCACTGGCTCCTTCCCCTCCGCCTTCAAACATGCCACTGTCTCTCCCATCCTCAAAAAGTCCACCCTTGACCCTTCTGACCGTTCTAGTTACCGGCCGGTCTCCCTCCTACCATTCACCTCTAAGCTTCTAGAAAGTGTTGTCTACTCACACTGCCTGGATCTCCTTTCTACCAACTCATCCCTGGACCCTCTCCAATCTGGCTTCTGCCCCCTTCACTCCACTGAAACTGCCCTTGCAAAGATCACCAATGATCTACTGATCGCTAAATCTAACCGCCTCTACTCCATTCTTGTCCTCCTTGACCTCTCTGCTGCCTTTGACACTGTCGACCACTCACTCCTACTGGACTTTCTACGCTCTCTAGGCTTCTGCGGCTCTATCCTTGACTGGTTCTCCTCCTACCTCTCTGACCACTCCTTTAATATGTCTCTTCCCAATTCCAGCTCCTCCTTCCTCCCCCTCTTGGTAGGGGTTCCCCAAGGCTCTGTCCTGGGCCCTCTCCTCTTCTCTATCTACATCCTGTCCCTTGGAAAACTCATTGCCTCCCATGGCTTCCAATATCACCTTTATGCTAACGACACTCAGCTCTATCTCTCCACCCCCCCCCACCCCTTCTGTCCAAGCTCGTCTCATCAACTGTCTCTCTGATATCTCCACCTGGATGCCCCGACATCAGCTCAAGCTCAACATGGCTAAAACTGAACTCCTTATTTTTCCTCCCTACCCTTCCTCCCCCTCTTCCCTCTTGATCCTTATTGATGAGGTCACCATCCATCCTGTCTCCCAAGCTCATACCTTCAGCTTTGTCTTTGACACTCACCTTTCCTTCAAACCTTACATCAACTCTGTTGCCAGGTCCTGTCGCTTTGCCCTCTGTAACATTGCATGGATTCACCCATTTCTCTCTGTCTCCTCAGCCAACACCCTTGTTCACACCATGGTCATCTCTCACCTTGACTACTGCAACCTCCTCCTCAGTGGCCTCCCTGGCTCTCATCTGTCCCCCCTTATTTCCATCCAAAACTCCACTGCTAGGATCAACCACTCGGCCTGTTGCTTCAACCACATGCTGCCTCTCCTTTCCTCTCCTCTCCTCGCTTCACTGGCTCCCCCTTCCCACACGCATCTTTCACAAACTCTTGGTATTTACTTACAAAACCCTTCACAACCTGGCTCCCCCTTACCTCTCAGCCCTTATCTCCTTACACACTCCTGCGCACACACTCCGCTCCACCTCTGTCCCCTCCCTTGCTCTCCCTCATCTCCCCTGCTCACCTAACCACCTTCATCCCTTCTCCCTTGCTGTCCCCATGCCTAGAACTCCCTCCCTGCCCACATTCACCTCGCCCCCTCCCTCTGCACATTCAAATCCCTCCTCAAAACCTACCTCTTCCTCACTGCCTTTCCCGATGCCTGTTAGACCTTCCCGCTCAATACTTACTGTCTGCCCTCCCCGCAGACTCCTGCCTCACTGCAACCAAGCCAAGTACATGCACCTGAGACTTTGCATCTGCTTGAATGTTTTTATCCCTTGTCTCTCCCTATGTCCCCTATCCCTGTCTTCCCCCTCCATGTCTCTTACATTGTAAGCTGTAGGCAGGGACCACGTCTATCTCATTGATCTTTAAAGTGCCAGGTACATAGCTAGTGCTATACAAATCTTCATCTTCATCTTCATCTTCATCTTCATCTTCATCTTCATCTTCATCTTCATCTTCATCTTCATCTTCATCTTCATCTTCAAATTATTTCCATTGTGAAAACTGACTATTTAGTCATACTCTTTGCTTTCTATCCTTTAGTCAATTTCTATCCACAATAGGACACTGCCTCCTATCCCATGACTTTTTAATATCTTCAAGAGTCTCTCATGAGGAACATTATCAAGTGCTTTTTGAAAATTCAGGTACACTATATAGTTTGGCTCCCCCTTATCCACATGCTTGTTCACAGCCTCAAAAACTTCCAATAGGTTAGTGAGGCATGACTTTCCTTTGCTAAATCCATGTTGACTCTTCCACCTTCACTGATGTTTATCAATATGCCCCATGATTCTGTTTTTAATAATATTTTCCACCATTTTGTCTGACCGAAATGTTGGGCTCACCAGTCTGTAATTTCCAGGATTGCCTCTGGAGCCTTTTTTAAATATTGGCAGTACATTCACTACACTCCAGTCCTCAGCTACAGTGGCAGATTTTAGCAATAGGTTACAAATTACCAGTAGTAGGTCTTCAATTTCATATTTGAGTTCTGTCAGAACCCTGTGTACAGTTACTTGCACCAAATGTCTCCCCTTTTAGTTTTCTGAGAATCTTGATTTTGAGCAATCATTTGGCATCTGTTAACTGGATTCAGATTCAGAGCGACTTTGATGCTGGGTTGGGGGCAGTTGGTGGAGAGAGCGAGGTGATGGAGGTTCCATCTGGTCGAACTTTGGGGGGGGAGTTTCAGGAAGTGATGCCAGCCGATGCGGTGGATGTCTTGGGGTCTGTGAGAGTCACCAGTTCTGAACTTGATCCTTGCCCATCCTGGCTGGTGAAAGCCTCCAGGAAGACATTAGGGACAGTGCTGGCGAGAGTGGTTAATGTGTCCCTGAGGCAGGGGAGGTTGTCGCCTAGCCTCAAGAAGGCTGTGGTATGCCCCCTGCTGAAGAAACCATCATTGGACTCACCAGCTACCGACCTGCCTGTAACCTTCCCTTTTTAGGGAAGGTTATTGAGCGGGCAGTGGCGATCCAGCTCCAGGCGCATCTAGATAGCATCGGTTTCCTGGACCCTTTTAAATTGGGGTTCTGTCACGGCTATGGCACTGAGACAGTGGTGGCCTTGGTCGACGATCTCCACCGGGAGATGGATGCAGGATGTTCTACATTTCTTATCCTGCTAGATCTCTTGTCCGCTTTTGATACTGTGGATCATGGGCTGCTGCTGAGATGGCTGCGTGACCTGGGGGGTCTGGACGGGACTGTTCTTGAATGGTTCCACTCATTCCAATGGGAGAGAAGCCAGCGGGTGGTGTTGGGAGCGGAAACATCTTGCCACCACGCCTTCTCCTGCGGTGTTCCGCAGGGTTCCATTATGTCTCCATTATTATTTAATTTATATGTCCAGCCCTTGAGGGAGGTCGTGAGAGGGTTCAGGGTGTGATGTCACCAATATGCTGATGATACTCAGCTTTCCCTCTCTTTTTCAGCTGACCCAGACCCTGCGGTCTTGTTGCTATCCCAGTGTTTGGAGATCGTGGCCGAGTGGACATGGCAGAGCAGACTGAAGCTCAACCCTGATAAGATGAAGGTGATGGTGGTGGGGAGAGTGAGGGAGGTGTCAGCCCCCCCTGATTGGGGGGGGTCACCCTCCTATAGCTCATCAGGTTTGGAGTCTGGGGGTGATATTGGACTTGGATCTCCACCTGGATTGACAGGTGGAGGTGGTGGCGAAGGCCACCTTCCGCCAGTTATATTTTGTGCAGAGGCTGCATCCGTACATCTCCGGGCCAGACCTGGCCTCCCTCATCCATGCCTTCATCACCTCGAGACTGGACTACTGCATCGTGCTCTATGTGGGGCTGCCCTTGTTCCTGGTTCGGAGGCTGCAGTGAGTGCAGAATGCAGCGGCCTGGCTCCTGATGGGACGGGTCGTTGGGAGCATATAGCACCTGTGCTCTGGGCTCTGCACTGGTTGCCAATAGTGTGCCGAGCCAGGTTCAAGGTATTGGTATTGATTTATAAGACCCTTCACAGTCTCGTCCCTTCGTACCTCAGGGACCACCTTGCCCTCCGTACCCCAGAGTGGCTCCTTTGGTCTGCCTGGGATGCCTTCTTGGAGGTCCCCCATGTTAAGCGGGGGGCCACAATGGAGAGGGCATTCTCGGTGGCCAGGCTGCATCTGTGGAATTCCCTCCTGGAGGTAGCTCACTTGGCCCCAGGCGTTTTAACATTCTGGTGGGCTTGTAAAACTTGGCTGTTCACCCAGGCCTTTGCGTAGGGAGGGAGGCGGGGGGTTAGGGTTTTTAGCTCCTCCCTATCCTTATTTTATTTATTTATTTGTCCTAACCCTGTTTTAAATTGTCTGCTCTTCTTTAAAAATTGTTTTATTTAATTTTTTTTAAATGTATTAAATTGTGCATCACCCCGAGATGCTGTAAGCATATGGGGCGACTAAGAAATGCTTAAAATAAATAAATAAACTGTGACCCCATCCCCTACTCCTGTGCCCATCCACTAGCCCATGGTCCAGTCTCCCCTCCCTCCCCCCGGAAATTGAAAACTATGTCCATGGCTTCAATTGACTCAGTCTGACTTACATCAGTTGAGAGCCTGCCCCTGTCTCCTGACCAATGGGAAGGTTATCCCCCACCCCCAAAGTAAATCACTTATTATTATTTTATTTATATAGCACCAGCGATGTACCTGGCGCTTTACAAAAAATAAGATAGACACGGTCCCTGCCTGAGAGTGTATTTCTCAAAGAACTTCAAAGTTCCAAACCCCAGGTTTTTCTTGCTCTTTGTGAGTGTTGGAGGACCTAAAAGTGCTGTCCACTTCGGTTGTATTCTCCCAGGTTATGTGTTGTACAGGGTAGTTTGCATGTATGGGTCTAATCCTAAACCTCTGCCCATGCAGCATATGCACTCACATGTTCGCATTGCACACAATGTATGCCCATCTTACACACAGGCCATAGTTCCAATAACAGATGTGTGTGGAGTATGTGGGGGGTTGTGTGTAATCTGCATGTCTGCTTTTGCCCATTGTGTGCACAGAATGAAGGGGTTAAGATTGGCTCCTGTCTCATCAAAACTATATTTCCATAGAATGAAGGCATTTTGACAATTTTTCTCACCAGCCAATGACAATGCGTGTTTTTACATACACACTTCTCCTGGATGTTTGCTGTTACATCCTGAACTTTCTGTGTGTCTAAGTCACTCACCCAGATCTTAAACATCCGGATCTTTGAACTTCTGTGTAGAAGTTCTCCCAGAACTTTTGTGTCTAAAACGTTCTCCTGTTAAACTGCTTTTCTCCAGGCAACTGTGGTCATTTGGTTTCCATGGCAGCCAGTCCCATCTAGAGCTGTGGTTACTTTAGACTGCCTCAGGGCAGTGTTTGTGTGAAGAATGGATCCAGGAACTGCCTCAGGGCAGTGTGTGTGTGTGAAAAATGAATCTGGAACTTACTTGTGAACCCAGAAGATTGAAAAATCCGGAATTTTAACGTGTGTGTAAAAATGCCCAATGACTAAAGGATAAATCATTTATAGAGAAAGTTAGGGGCTTTTGATTGTATTTATTTATTTATTTTTGGGCTGCCCCTTCCTGCTACTGCAGCTTGGAGTGGTTCACAGCATATTTAAAAACTCATAAATAAACAACATTATACAAAAATAAAATCAATAAAATATCCCACAGCTGAGAAATACCCCCTCCCCCTTCACCCGTCTCCCTCACCAAAAGCCCAGTGGAACATCCAAGTCTTACATTGTCTATGAAAAGAGGGGAGACTTGGGGTCAGGTAGTTCCATAGCCTTGGTGCGGCAATGCCCTCCTCACTGTCATCACCCGAGATACATGGGGACTCTGTGGAGGGTGCTGTTGCTCAACTTCAGTGACTGGTCTAGGACCTGCGGGGGTGAAGCAATCCTGCAGATATGTGGGGCCCGGGTCGTAAAGGGCTTTATCGTTTAAAACCAACACCTTGAATTTGCCTTGGAAGACTGTAGGTACAGAGACCGGAGCAGTGGTGTAATGTGCTCACGGTGTCCCTGTGAGGAGACAGGCTGCCACATTCTGCACCAGCTGAAGATTCCAAACATCACCAAGGGTAGCCCCACGTAAAGCACATTGCAGTAGTACAGTCTTGAGGTGATGAAAGCATAGGTGATGGTGGCCAGGTCAGAGTCTAAGAGATATGGCTGAAGGTGTCGCACCAGGTGTAATTGGCAAAATGCTCCCTTCACCACAGCCATCACCTGGGCATTCAGGTGGAGCTGTGGGTCAAGGAGCACCCCTAGGGTCCAAACCTGAGGAACAAACGGGGGGGTGGACCCCGTCAATGACAATTTATGCTATGAGACCAAGGTTTTCACAAATTACAATGTATTTGGGGGTGGTTTAGCTTGGAATACCTTGGGATGAAAGCTCATGAATAGTAAGACTTCAAATGCATTAAATGTTAATGCAGTATATTATAAATCCTTTGTGCAGATCACTTAGATAGGGATTTCTTCCAGATAGCTCACCAAATACAGGATTAAGAAAACAAACACAGCTTTTCGGATCATAGCAAATGTATGCCAAAGCAGAGGAGTGGATGGAGGTGACACCACTCCTGAAAATTGGGGTAGGGATGGGCAAACGCTGTTCGGAGTTTGGACCGAACTCGGTCTGTTTGGACATCCGAACTGAACGTCCGAACCGAACTCTCGAATGACCGAACAGTTCGGGCATGTTTGGTTGAGTTCAGATGAGTTCGGGGGCAGGAAAAATGTCTTTTCAGGATGAAAAAAATTAGGTTTTGGTTTTGATAGCGCTGTTTTTGACTGTTCAGCCAAGTTTGGGCAGCCTGAACTCGCCTGAACCGAACCATTGAACCTGAACTCCGGTTTTGAACTGAATGACCGAACATCTGAACCGCATTCTGTTCACCCATCCCTAGTTTGGGGTACAGAAGTAGTCCCCTCAATTTAATTCCACTATGGCCTCCATGGTGACACCATTGCAACTAGGGGTATAGGAGGTCAAAACTTAGAAGAACACTGCAACAAGCACAACTCTGTTCCCCACTACCATTTGAGTTTCCTAGGAAGTGGACTAGTGTGGGCTTTGGAGCGATGAGGAGCTTCTCCATTGCCACTTCAGTCTGTTCTTTTTGCACTTATTACAACTATATCTCATTTTAGATAGAAGTTCAGTTATCTCTGTCCATGATTGGCAACTTAATTCTGACGCTGAGCTTCAAGGTAAAAAGAAGGCCAAAGCACAGCTTTTTGTGTTGAATATGTCAATTAAGCAGAGTGTAAATGAATTCAGCACCAAAACCTTGTTAAAACCCTGACCTTGAATCTTGGGGTCAGACTGACCCAACCGAGCACCAAAAACATTAAAATGTTAATTAGTAGCTCTTCAAGTTTGAGCTTTTAGGATATTGTCACTGGCACCTCTGGACATAACGTACTACAATTTCAGCCTGATACCTCTTACCATTTGTCTACTATGACCAAAAAAGTGCCATTTTGCAAACGGACCCCCGGTTTCCATAGAGTTTTCCTATTGGGATCCAATGGATCCCAGGCAATACATTTCAACAGGGGTCAAATGGACCCCAGCTTAAAATAAACCAAAATAAACAGTTTTCAAGGACCATTCAGATAGCAAGGGGACATGGAACTCAAGGCCACTTCAGACTGGCAGCAGCAATGAAAATTAACCCCCTCACTGCTATTAT
>QEPC01013643.1:3185491-3205857 GCA_003113815.1 Sphenodon punctatus
CCATGGATTCTGTTACCGGGCAATCCAATTTCTGCTGCTTCTGCCAATGCCGCCTCTGCTGTGCCACGGGTTCTGTGACTGGCCATTCCAATGTCTGCCACTGCTGCCAATGCTGCCTCTGCTTTCTGTGCCATGTGTTCTGTGTCCTGGCAATCCAATGCCTGATGCTGCTGCCACTAATGTGCCATGGGTACTGTGGCCCAGTGATGTAATTTCTGCTGCTCCTGCTGAGGCTCCCACTGATGTGCCATGCATACTGTTCCACAGAAATTGAATGTCTGCTGCTCCTGCCTTTGCTGATGCCACCTCTGCTGTGCCACGGGCTCTGTGCCCTGGCAATCCAGTGTCTGCTGCTGCTGCCGGTACTGCATGTCAACCATTTTCTCCTCACTCTTGTAAATGGGCATACCTCAGATGAGTGCACCAGCGGGAGGTCCAAGTCTTTCCCAATATGTCATAGTGCTTCGTGAGCTCTGTCGAGTATGATGCCAGCCTGCAATGTCCGGCCAATGGGGTCACACACAGAGATGGGAGGAGGCCTTATTGCTCCCTCATCCCCTGCTCAGAAAAAGCTGAGCAGGACCATTCCCAGCTCAGTTAAGCAATGTGTGGGCTGAGGAAAAACCAGGAGCAGACAGGTGTTTGGATCAGAGGAGCAGCAGGTCGGCTGGCAAGGTGAATCACCCCAGGGCCCGGGAGTTGGGTAGCCTGTCAGGTCATGTTCAGGAACCAGTTGGTGCCTGAACATGACCTGGGCGAATCAGGCATCCCATATTTGGTGGGGTGCCTGACTGACGGGGTACACGGTAGCAGCTCTACTTACAGGCAATACCTGACTTTTCCAGGAACCACAACAGGCACTTGATGGGTTACCTTCTCCCCTCATCAGGTGTCCAGATGTCCAAACCTTCCCCACCGCCCCACATGCTCCCCAGGCTAACTCACCCAGTCACTGCTGCTCCTTCTGGCTGCTGCTCAGCTAAGCCAAGTTCTTCCTGCTTGGATTTTCTGAGCAGAGAGGGGATCGAGGCCTCGCTGGTGCACCAAGCCCTATCTTCTGGTCTGGCATTGTGTTCCAGTCCCCATAGTGGGGGTGCGTGTGTGTTGTGCATGGGTTGCCTACACAATGCCTTCAGTCAGAATGAAGGCACTGCACATGTAACTTGGGCACCCCTGTTTTAGGGACCATGGTGCGGCACCTGGCCAGAAGCCAGGGTTTGACTCACTGGGAGAGACCACGTCATCCCCTGCCCCCACCATCTTGGCTCAAAAAAATCCAAGCAGGAAGAACCTGGTTCAACTGAGCATCTACTGGGAGGAGAAGCAGAAGCTAGGTGAGTCACAGAGTCACAAGGCCGAAAGGGACCACAAGGATGATCTAGTCCAGCCCCCCGCATCACTGCAGGACCTGCCACACCCCAACCATCCGCACAGAGAAATCCCACCAATAGCTACAATAACAAGGAACAATTTTAGAAAAAGAAGGATGAAGATGTCCTTAAAAAGCAAGCCACACCCATGTTGCAGGGGAAGGTGAAAACCCCTTGAAGTCAACTGCCAATCTGCCCAGAGGGAAAATTCCTTCCTGATCCCAAATATGGTGATCAGTTAGACCCTGATAGGGATGGGTGAACAGAACGCTGTTCGGATATTTGGTCGTTCAGTTCAAAACCCGAGTTTGGGTTCGGCTGTTTGGTTCAGCGGAGTTCGGTTCTGCCGAATTCAGCCGAGCATTAAAGAAAGTGATATCGGTACCGAAACCGAAAATTTTTCAGTATTGGTATTTTTGGCCCTGAAACCACCGCTGGTGCCAGGAAGTCTGCTCCTCAGCTGCCTCCCCCTTCCAGTCATGTTTTTCCTGCCCAAAGTCACATTTTTCCCATCCCCAAACTCATCCGCATTTTTCTGAACTGTTCGGACGTTTGAGCTTTCGGTTCGGAAGTTCAGTTCGGTCGTCCGAACAGGCCGAACTCTGAACTTCCGAACTGCGTTCACCCATCCCCAGACCCTGAACATGTGTGCAGGCCCCACCAGAAAGGCACTGGATATACAATATAGTACTCAGACCTCAGAATGCCCCGACACCCAACTCCAGCTGCAGACTACTTTCATGTTAAGGGAAGAAAGGGGTGGCAGGGAACCCACCAACCTGTATTGCTGTGGGGCAGAGGAAGGACACTTTGTCCTATAGCATCAAATAATAAAAACTCCTCACAAGATATATGCCATAAATTTATCCAAATCCATTTTGAAGCTGTTCAGATTCTTTGCTCCCACAACTGCCCCTGGAGTTTTATTCCAGTAGTTCACTACTCTAATTGTTAAAAAACTTCTTCTAATTTCCAGCCTAAACCGTATTGATAACCAGCTTGTATCCATTACTTCTTGTACCCACACTCCCTTATAGATTGAACACATCTTCCCCTTCTACTGTGTTAACTCCCTTGATATATTGATTAGGGATGTGTGAACAGAACTGAGTTCGGAAATTTGGTTCAGTTTGAAAATTGAGTTCGGTTCGAAAGTTCAGTTCGGTCAACTGAACTATTCGAGTTCAGTCCGAACTTCTGAACTGCATTCCCACATCCCTAATATTGATACAATGTAATCATATCTCCCATCACCCTTCTGTTTATAGGCTATATAAGCCAGGCTTCTTCAGCCTCATCTCGTAGGCTAAGTCCTCCATCCCTCTAGCTCTATGTTGCACTTGTTCCAGTTTAAGTTCATCTGTCTTAAACATTGGTGACCAGAACTGAACACAGTACTCCAGTCAGTCTGTGCGGGTAGCCCATTGGGTTGCATTCAGGCACCAATCAGGTGTCCATTTTTGTGGGTGCCCAGTTGTACCTCTATTTGGAAGCTATTCAGATTAGGGCATATATCTTCTGAGAATACAGGTGTGGCCAAAACAAAACATTGTTCTCTCTTCCTGTCAGGCAGATGCATATAAGTAGCATGAAAGCTACCAACAGGGAGAGTGCTAATTACTTTTACTGTCCTCTGCTCATTTTCCTCCTTCTGTTCTCTCTTTGTTTTTTGTTTATGAATAGCTCTCTAGAACTGTACATGGACATTGCATGAGCACAAATTGTAAAGTCACCCACTGGGGATGCCTAAGTGACCCTCACGTTATTATTTTAAGTTGTGTTGTTTATGACTTGTGTATTTGTGGTTTCACACTGTATTTTGTTATGTATGTTACAATGATCTATGACCACGTAATAAACTTATTCATTCATTCAAGTGACCCAAGCTAGCAAAAGTAAATTCTTCATTCAAGATGAGGACATATTTGTAGATGGGCTGAACTTTAGAGGCACTGAGTGCCTGCTGGTCCCATTAAATCAATGGGAGCAGCAGCTGTTTAGTATCTCTGAAAACCAGCCTGTTGTTATTTTCTATACCTTTCTTACTGCAGTCTACATTTTATTTGCTTTTCTGACCACAGCGAGACATTGTGCAGCTGTTTTCTGTGTGCTGTCCATGAAGATGTAGCCAGAGTGCTATTCTAATTTTGAAATTTTCACCTGCTACTTGACAACAGCAGATGGCATGAAGAGGGTAAAAGAATTATTTGCCATTAAGGGAAGCAAGACACAGGACAAGTAAACAAGATTTTTTTTTTTTTGGGGGGGGGGGGTGAAAGACCATGCAGACACACTTGCATAGAACAAAAAAGGTAAATAAATATGGCATCCAATAGAAGAAAAATCAAACTAAGGAAATGTGCATGCACACACACATCCCCAAGTAAATGCATTCTCTGCTTTCTAATGAAGGCAAGGTTTAAGCAAGAGGTAGCAAAAAGAATTTACTCTGTATGAAAGTAAATACACAAGTAAGTGGAGGAGAATAATTGAACTTTGTAGAGAGGAGAGCAGTAATATCTGTAGCTGCAAAGCTCCTAACAGAGGCTACATCTTGCTATAAACACTTTATCAAGGGAAATTGAATATTAAATCAGTAGTGGTGTTTTCCTGAGCAATGCAGGCATCCTGAAACAATGACTTTGAGAGGTGTAAACTGAATCTGTTGCTTAGAATGGGATGTAAATGTGCAGTCTAGCAATGATCATTTAATAGTATTAGTTCTTGAGGCATATTCATGAACCCGAGTTCACTGCACCAAAAAATCTAATTCTGCAACCAGTCAAGCCAAATTATGCAAATTCACCGTGAGCACTAACTATTGCATAATTGACTTTATTTGCATAATTATGCAACAAATTATACATGCAAATTTGCTTGCAAGCATACTTTTCAACAGGCTTGACATAGAATCACAACTTCATTAATCGAACACCACTCAAATCCTCTGGAATTTCAGCATCCCAGAACTCCCACCTCATGGTAAAGCCCCAGACCTCCCTCACCAAAACATAGGACCCTAAGACCCCCCTATCCCCCACAAATTCATCTCCCAGGGGCCTATTCACCCCCGGGGGTTGTGATCACACCTCCCTGACAGACAGCAGTTGCAGCAGCAGTTTTAGTTTGGGGTCAGGCAGCAGGTTTATGCCTGAGCCAGGATTTAAAGATCCTGCAGACAGCTCCTACTGCAGTCTCATGGCAATTGCAGCATGGCACTGCGAGGATCGGCTGATTCTACAAAAATCACTGCAAATTGCAGCAACACAGTCAACATGGGTCCCTGGGTATATTCCTACCCCAGGTGCACACCTGTTGCAATAATTCACAAGGTAGTGGCTTTCAGGCTTTGCCCTTTTTGGACATTCGGTGTCTTCACATGGACAGCTGCCTCACCTCACCCCCAGGTGGGCCAGATGTTTAAAGGTGGCCTGCCAGATGTGTAGGTGTAGAAGAGGCAGGACAGGCTTTTCTTACTCTGGAGCTGTCCGGTGCTCCGGTGCTCCACTGTCCAGTGCTCCACTAGCAGTGCTCCAGAACATCCTGCACCTCTGCCAGAAGAGTGGGCAGCCCAATCCTGGGAAATGGCCTGGGGGGAGGGGCTACCATCTGTCTGCTCGGCGGACACTTGCTGCAGCCCCACTCTTGGTCAGAAGTTAACCTGGCAGGCTAACCTCTGGCAGTTAGCCAGAGCATTGTGAGAGATCCACTCACAATGCTATATCAGCATTGCATTCACTGCCCTCCATTTAAAAAGGGTTAGAGGGGTGATCCTGGAAAATACAGACCAGTGAGACTAACATCTGTGCTAGGTAAAATGGTGAAAATTATTATTAAGAACAAAATTAGTGGTCATATTGATAATCATGGCTTAATTGGGAAAAGTCAGCATTGACTTAGCAAAGGAAAATTGTGCTTTACTAATCTATTGGAATTTTTTGAGCATGTAAATAAGCATGTGGATGAGGAGCCATTTGATACAGTATACCTGGATTTTCAGAAAGCACTTGATAAGGTCCCTCATGAGAGACTCTTGAGGAAATTAAAAAGTCATGGGATAAGAGGCAGTGTCCTACTGTTGATTGGTAACTGGTTAAAGGATAGCAAACAGAGTATGACTAAATGGTCCATTTCCACAATGGAGGGAAGTAAATAGTGGGTGCCCCTATTTGTTTGTACTGGAAGAGTGCTGTTTAATGTATTCTTTTATGATCTAGAAAAAGTAGTGAAGAATGAAGTGGCCAGATTTGAAGACAACACAAAGTTATTTGAGGTAGTTAAAACATGGGTGGACTGAGTAATTTCAGGAGGAATCTTGCATGACTGGGAGACTGGACATCTAAAAGGTAGATGAAATTGAATGTGGACAAGTGTAAAGTCATGCACATTGGGAAAAACAATCCAAACTATGTGTACACAATGCTGGGTTCTAAATTAGGAGTTACCACTCAGGAAAAGGACCTTGGAGTCATTATGGACAATACACTGAAATCCTCAGCTCAGTGTGTGACGGCCATCCAAAAATCAAACAAGGTTAGGAATTATTCATAAAGGGATAGAGAATAAAACAAACTATCATAATGCCCCTATATACATTTATGGTGCAACCACACTTTGACTATTGTGCCCCATTTTGGTCACCCCATCTCAAAAAGATATAGTTGAAATAGAGAAGGTACGGAGAAGGGCAACAAAAACTTTAAGTTACGGAACAGCTGTCGTATGAAGAGAGGCTAGACACGCTGGGGCTCTTCAGCTTGGGAAGAGACATCTGAGAAGGGATATCATAGAAGTTTTAAATATCATGAGTGGTGTAGAACTAATAATAGAACTAGGGAACACTCCATGAAACTAGCAAGTAGCAGATTTAAAACAAATAAAAGGAAGTATTTGTTTTCATTCAAAGAAAAACTAAGTTGTGGAATTTGTTGCCAGAAGATGTGTTCATGGCCAGTAGTGTAGCTGGGTTTAAATAGGATTGGACAAGTTTCTAGAGGATAGGTCCATTAGCAGCTATTAGCCAGATAGGTCTGGAGAATGTAACCTCTTACTGTCAGGAACTGGGAGTGAACAAGAGGAAAATGGATTGTCCCATTGTACCTGTTGGGTACTTTTCCCAAGTGACCTAGATTGGCCACTTTCAGTGACAGGTGCTGGGCTCAATGGACCATTGGTCTGACCCAGAATGGCATTTCGTACATTCTTATGGTGTGTGTGTGTGTGTGTGGGTGGGTGCCGGACAGGCAGACCGTGAGCCCTGGCAGCCACCGGGCCCATTTAAAATGGATCCTGGTGTAGTTGCAAGCGGGCAGACACAGGGGTACACCCCTGGACTTGCTTCAGGGCTGCACACCCCTTCACCCATGTGAAAATATCCACTGTCATCTGCACACAGGTACACAATATCCCCAAGAGAAAGGTGGCTACCATTACCATTGTTTTTTGTTTTTTTGGGGGGTGGGAGTATGAACAAAGAAGCTCTGGGGTATATATATACCCCAATGTGTTATGTAAAAGTCTACCCCAAGAGTTCAGAATTGTAATATACACAATCCCACCCCCCCCCAGGATAGTTCTACCCCGAGCTGGGGTAGAAATGTACCCCAAGAGGTGTGATTTGCATATTGACTTACTGAACACTTTTAGTGTCAAAAGACTGGGGTAAAAGATCTACCTCACAATGCATGCAATGCTGTATTTTTCAATGGATAATACTTAAATGTCAATAATGTTAACTTAACGGACCATTTGTACAGAGCATTCATCGAAAACCGCCATCCCAGGCTATCACCTGTGTTTATCTGAATATCAAAAGTGCCAACTTTTCCCTGCCCAGTAATGTTGAAACCCCTCTGCTTTCCTCCCTGACCAGACTTATGGTGCTGTAAAGTGCTGCCAGTCCAAGAATCTGTGAGCATATGAGTAAATGGAAAAATGATGGGGCAGGATAAAATAAATTGAATAGGGGATAGTGTCCTGAATGCTCAGCTTCATAGACACTCAAGCTTACAGCAAAACAAAACTTCAGATTTAAATCATACAGAATGCTGTCACAGAATTTCCTTTCTACCTCATTCGGTGCTAGAGAAATAAGAATCTTTTGTTGTAATTGAGATCAATTTTGATTAGTGAGAATCAAATTAATTCTTGTGATAATTTCACAGGAATTGAGAATTGTTGTCGAGGTTTTGCAGATTTTTAAAACCCCAATCGAGATTTTGGACGAAATTCAATTTATCGGTTACCGCAATTTGCTGTTAATAGTTAACTTTACTGGTTACCATGGGTTTTTGCCGTTTATCGCTTGTATCAGTATTGGGATTTATCATGTACCATGCTTACCGGTTACTGTGATTTGCCATTTACAGTGTTTATTTGTTATTGGTTGCCGTGTTTATCAGTTATTGATTTATTACCATGTTTATTGGCTTATTGGTGGTTTTTGTTTTTGTTCATTATTGGTTAATTTATTGGCTATTGGGTTTTTTGTTAGTTATTGGTTTTTATTGGTTATTGATTATTGGTTAATGGTTTTTTGGTTTGTTACCATGTTTATTGGTTATTGGTTACCGTGTTATTGGATTTAACTCACGGGCAATCCGGTAACTAACAACCCAGTAAACGGTAACTCGGTAACTGGCAATCCAGTTCTAAACAACAATCTGGTAAACTGTAACTGGTATTTCGAGAAAAATTCTTGACCAAGAATTGTCAAGATGGCAATTTTCTTGTTTAAAACAAAACGAGAATCGTGATTCTCTGCGATGACTGAGAATAAGTCAAAATTGAATTTCAGCCCTAGTTTTGACCATCTGATCTCTTGATACTTTCTGATTGCAGTATGCCACTAAAATGCAGCTCCTTCTATTAGTACTGTTAACTCAAATCTCATTGTTTTTGTCTGTCTATAAGCAAAAAGAACACTGACCATGTCTAAAATAAACAAAAGTCTAGCGCAAGCATTCAGCAATTTGAAAATCAAGTGATATATTATATATGTAGATGGTGTATGATGTTAAATAACAGAATTTCCATTCTGTGAGTCCTGATTACCCCAACTTGAATCAAGCCATCTACATATGGAGTCAACCCACCTTATCCACTAGGGTCTCAGGAAGAAATTTACAATCCATATAGCTCACCAGCAATCATAAGAATGTAAGAACATGCCACACTGGGTCAGACCAACATTCCATCTAGCCTAGCTTCCTGTCTCCAACAGTGGCCAGCTCCAGCAGCTCAAAAAGTACAGGTGTGACCCATCTCCTGCTAACAATCCTCAAATATGGGTAGGACTTTAAGCCCCAGCTAGTAGGGGTTTATGGCTCTATTATCTAAGAATTTATCTAATTTCCATTTGAAGCTAGTTATGCTACTGGCTTTCACAGCCTCCTTGGGAATGAGTTACACAACTGTATTGTCTGCTGTGTGAAAAAGTACATCTCTTTTTTGTTTTAAATCTGCTGCCATTTAACACTCGTAGAGTGTCTCCTTCTTCTCTTATTGCGAGAAAGGGCAAACTAGCAGTTCCCTACTAGTACTGAGATGAGAGCAAGTATTCTCTTTCTGTCAGGAACTACCAACCTTTTGAGAGCCCTTGGGATCATTTGTCGAAATTTCCCCACTGGTCGGCGATTCTGCATTTCTGCCATTGCGAGATTGGCATCCTCAATCTCCAACATCTCCACCACTTTCTGGCACTTGCCAGGATTTTTCAGGACTGTCAAGGACTTTGGGGGACTGTTCTTTTGCATCCTTTTGCATCCATTTTGGCACTTTTGCATCAATTTCTAGTACTTCTGTGTCATCTAGCTGGTATATAAAGCATAAGCTGCTAAGCATAGGATTTTTTAAAATGGGATGCTACCCCACAGGGCCACCCAGGAGCCATGGAGCCGACCGCCCATTTGAAGGTGGAGAGGCTGGATGTGAGACACGGAGCCGCCCTCCACTTATAGCCGTGCATGTAGCACTGCCAGGAAATCTGAAGTACTCAGTGAAGGACAAGCCAAATAGCTTCATGGCAATGGGCAGTCTCATGTCCCCTACCCATATGAACGGTGCCAGCCAGCCATGACAGTGAACAAGTCCACTCATAATTGCTGTGGTTGGGGGAAGCAGCCTTTGAAAGTCATAAGAACCAGCGCTCACACCAGGGAAATGTCACTTGCAAAGGGCAGCCCAGTGTGCTTCCCCCTCTCTGCTGGTCTGCGGCAGGGAGAGTGTATGCCGACTGCCTCTGTGGCTGCAGTGGTCACCCTGGGAGTCACCCATTTGAATCACTTCCCACATATTCCATCTGAGTGGATGCTCTGCAGCAGTGCCATTCAGTGGCCACATACACACACACACACACACCCATTGCCTTGCTCATTTTCAAACACCCATTGTTTGTAGCAAATCAGTTCATGCTGTATTCGATCAGCAAAAATAGTTTAAAAACAGTAAAAAAGATAGTAAATTTCCTCATCGTGCAAATGAAGGTGAATTTCCTGTTTCTAACAGAAATAACATTCACTGAGATCACTCCTTTCAGGCCTATTCCCTATTTACTTTCTCCGTGACACTTATTTATTACATTTATTTATTCATTTATTTATTACAAAAACTTGTATCACGCACCCTCCTGCACTTCAGCAGCTCGGGGTGACTCACAACATAAAATATAGTAATAAAACCAACTAAAACTACAATATATAAAAATGGACACATAAAATTCAATAGCAGCTAGGCAAATAAAAAAGGGAAGGTTAGAGACTGGCCGATGGCTGGCCAGGGAGTCAATGTCGAAAGATGGCTTCTTGAGAAGAGGCTGTACCACCACCTCCTTGAGACGGCTCAGCACCCTGCCCTCCCTAAGGGAGGCATTGACCACCCCCTCCAGCAAAGGCCCTAATGTCTTCCGGCTGGCCTTCACCAGCCAGGATGGGCATGGATCTAATTCACAACAGGTGTTTCAAACCATCCCAAGCACATCTGCCACGTCAGTGGGCGATGCCCACTGAAACTGATCCCACAACAGACCTGACAGGGCTTCCTGTACCTCTGATACGTCCACTGTCATAAGTGCAGCATTGAGATCGTGGTGAATCTGGGCTATTTTAACTGCATAAACTAGCTTTATGCTGCAACTGGTCAGCTTCCGCTTGAGTTCGGTGCCACCGTCTCTCCAACTGCTGCCCATCCTGCTTCATCTGGTGCAGGTCCTCCATGAACCACGGTGACCCCTGCCATTGGCTCTCTGGAAGCGGATGCTTGGGAGCCGTTCAGTCAATAGCTTCAGCCAACAAGTTGTCCCAGAAGGCAATGAGGTCATCAAGTGAACGATCATCAAGATGGGAAGATATTTCCCCTAGAGCATTCCAGAACCTATCTGGTTCCATAAGCCTCCGGGGACGGACCCAGTGAACTTGTCCTGCATCTTTCCGGTGGCAGACATGCACCGGGAGACTGGTCCAGAGAAGGTAATGATCCGTCCATGACAGGGGTAAAACTGCTACATCCCCCACCACCAGATCCACCACCTCAAGGCAGGTGCAAAACATCAGGTCAAGGGTATGTCCCCCCTCATTTGTTGGGCCGTTAACCCTCTGAGACAGTTCCATGGTTGTCATGGCATCCATGAACTCATGCTCTGCTACCCCTAAATTGGCATTGGCATGGATACTGAAATCCCCCAAGCCCAAAGTCTTCAGGGATCGCAAGACCACCTCCGATACCAATTCCGCTAGAGCATGTCGGAATGCTGTGGTATACCAAAAGCATCCCTAATTTGTCTCCTGCCAAATTGATCACAAGGTGGACCCCCTCTGTGCCCAAGATGAACTGCACAGGATACTGCCTCACAGACCAAGTGTCCCTAAAACCAACAGCTACGCTGCCTCCCCACCCCTCTTATCTGGGCTGGTGCTGCACAGAGTACCCAGCTGGAGCAAGGTCAACCAATATCGGCCCAGACTCATTGTCCAGTCCTCTCTAATACATACAAGGTCAGCTGATCAATCCAGGATCAGTTCCCGGCTCGCCATTGATTTATTATCAAATGAACTCATGTTCAGATGCAACAACTCCGAACCAGGGGCTCCTCTGATCCTGATCCCTGTATCACCTGCCTGGGGGCTTGTGCAGGGGACAGGGACTAAATACCTATCCCTCCCCACAGTTGTTCTCCATCTCCCAGAGAGATCATAGTTACCCTGGTCCATCATGACCCTGATGATCATGGGCACACACACACACACCAGCCCTCTCCCCTCTCCCTCCCCCCCCAGTGGTCATCCAGCCAGACCCCTGAGGAAACATCCTCCCCCAACCCCTTCCCCCCAAAAACTCTCTCCCCCCCTCCCCTGGTCCCCCCTCTCACTGGGAGAACATAACCCTTATTGGGTCAAACCCCCCTCTCTCACCGGGGGGCCATACCCAACCTTCCCCACCCCAGTCCCCTCCCCACCCCCACATATGCAGGGAGGGAAAACTATATTACCCTCCTTCCTCCCCCATCCCCTTACTATATACCCCTACCTGCTACCCTATACAATCCCAAGCCCAGCCTCCCCCAACCCTCACCTAAGGGCCACGCACCTTTGATGTGGCCTGTGGTGCAAACCTGCGGCTACGCCGGGCCACTTCCCTTTTACCCCCCCACCAGAAGTCACCTGGAAGGGGAGGAGGAACACCAAACCCCCGTCCCCACCCCTCCCGAAAGGGAGGGGGGCAACAACTTCCCCAGGGGGGCTCAGCTCCCTTCCCTATCAGGGGTGAGCCTACCTGGCTCTCAGCCCCCAGTGCTGATCCGGGGACCCAGTGGTGGTGGGATTGTGGCAGCGGCAGCAGCAACAGCTTGGCAGCAGCATCAGAGGTGATGGTGTGGGGCCGTTTATGATTTTATAAACTTCTATCACATCCCCCTTAATTGTCTCTTCTCCAATCTAAAAAGTCCCAACCTGTTGAGTTTCTCCTCCTTTGGAATTCAATCCATCCCATCTATCATCCTTGTTGCCTCTCTCTGAACCATTTCCAGTTCTATAATACCTTTCTTGAGATGGGGTGACCAGAACTGCAGACAATAGTCAAGGTGAGGTCGTACCAAAGATTTATACCATACAATTTTATGATAATTTCCCTTTTTATTTTCTATTCCTTTTGCAATAATGTCTAGCATTCAGTGTTCCTTTTTGACTGCTTCTGCACACTGAGCTAATGTCTTCAAGGAACTGTCCACAATTACTGTAATATTTTCTTTCTCCTGAGTGCTTACACCCAGATTTTAAGTTAGCATCGTATATGTATAGTGAGGGTTATTTTTCCCCAATCACCTTGCTCTTATCAACATTTAATTTCATTTGCCATTTTATTGCCCACTGACCTAGTCATGCAACATCCCTCTAGTTAAGACCCAGGCAGACTGTGAGGAACTATCTTGAATAATCTGGCATCATCTGCAAATTTAGCCACCTCACTCTTTACCCCATTGTCCAGATCATTAACAAATATGTTAAACAGTACTGGGGTGCCCCCAAGGCACCCCACTATATCCCCTTCTCCAATTTGAAAATGACCTTTTTCCCCTGCCCCCTTTCCCCTATGTTTTAACCAGCTACTAATCCACGACAGGACCCTTTCTCTTATCTAATGAATATTTAGTTTGCTCAAGAGTCTCTGGTGAGAGACCTTGTCAAATGCTTTTTGAAAATCCAAATATACTACATCAACTGGATTGCCCTTATCCAAATGCTTGTTGACATTCTAATAGTGAGGCATGACTTCCCTTTGCTAAAGCCATGCTGTTTTTTACCCATCAAATCATGCTTGTCAATATGTCTAGTAATTCTATTTTTAACAATGGTCTCCACTAGTTTGCTTGGTACTGATGTCGGGCTTATTGGTCTGTAGTTTCCAGGGTCATCTCTAGCACACTTCTTAAAAGCTTGTGTTACATTAGCTAACCTCCAATCTTCTGGTATGGAGGAGGATTTTAGCAATAAGTTACATATTTCAAATTTGAATTCTTTCAAAATGCTTAGATGAATACCATCATCTGGCCTGGGTGACTTTCTATTGTTTAAATTGACACTATGCAATAAGACCTCTTCGGGCATGATGCTAATTTCAGATAATTCCTCAGATAATTTAAATCCTGCAATGTAGGTCATTATTATTGGAGACAGGGAACTGATGCTGAGAAATATCAACTTGCCCAAACCCAATGAGTTCTTGGCTAAGACAGGATTCTAATTCTGGTTCAAACTCTGGTTTATAAGTTTGAATAAGCCAGAGTTTACAAGTATAAATTCATACTTATGTCTCAAAATGGGGTCACAGACCAAAAACTTTTAGAACCAATGTTATACAACCTGTTGCTGGAGCAGTTTTAAAATGAATTCAACTATCTGGCAGTTAAGTACAGCTGTTTCCATGAATAAAAATGTACTCTCTGCTTTTGATCCTTTCCTACTGGAAAATAGGGTTGTCCGAATAGATTGTGGTTCAGAAGTTTGGTCGTTCAGTCATTCAGTTCAGTCACCGATTCTGGGATTGATCGTTCAGTTCAGTCACCGAGTTCAGGTTTGGTCGTTCAGTTTGGTGGTGTTCGGTTCGGTTCAGCCGTTCGGCCATCGCTTACGGTTTCGGTCTAGCTATTGCGTGGTCCCATGATTGCGTCGGAAGCCGGAAATCGGAAATTCGAGTGCATGCGGAGCTTGTGTGGGGAGACAGTGTGTGTGTGTGGCTGGCTGGGTGTTTGGTTCTGTTTTGGTGTGTTTTGGCTGTGTTTTGTGTGTTGGTTTGACTGTGTTGGTTTGGCTGGTTGGTGAGTTGATGTGGGTGACTGTTTGCTGTTTGGCTGTGTGAGTGTTTGTTTGAAAAAAAAAAATGAAGAGGGTGCAGATTAAGCTTCGGGCCTGGGGAAAGTCCAAGGTGGTGGTCCCAGAGCTGATGGTGGAAGAGGAGGAGGAAGAGGTTCCTGCTGCTGCTGGACCTTCAGTGGTGGAGGAGGAGCAAGAGCCGGTGGGCACAGGAGGTGCTGCCCCTCCTGCCAGGTTTGTAAACTTTTTTTTTACTTTGAGGATTTACTTAGATTATTTATTTATTTCGGCTGCCTTTCTCCATAGCCGCAACTCCTTACAATCATAAAAAAGTAATAATAATAATGATAATAAAGGCATCATATACAAGAGTGGAAAATAACAATAACACATTGTCCAGTTATCGCCCTGCCTCCATATCAGAGGCCATACAAGGGAAAAAGAAAAAAAGAAAGAGCAAGGAAAGCACCAACAACAGTGCTTAGCTCTTCTGCGGGGATTACCGCGGCAGAGCTTGTCCCCTGAAATAAAATAAGACTTCGATCATAAGGTATCACGAATATCACTGAATACAACTTGTCAAGGCCAAATATATGCGAAATTTGAACATAGGTATTCGAATTCGGAAGCATAGAAGGGAGCCCATCTCTTAACGGATGGGCTGAGCAAACATAGATATCATTTCAGTCACCGAAAACAGTAAAAGCCCTTCAACCCATGTCCTTTAGATCAACCTCAGCCATTACCCTGGCCCCAAAATTTTCCACAGCTCTAGAGCAGCTGGAGTCAGCCCCATTCAATAGGAGCTGCATCCGCCCTTCCTCAGACCAAAACCTATGCCCTAGATCCCCAATTCCTTTCAGCAGGTCTTATCTCAAGCCATTATGGCGTGGGCAGTATAGTAAAATGTGTGCCATTGAATCAAGGAAGGCCCAATCACATCTCCTACATACCCTTACGATTTTTGGAATTTTACAATATCTCCCCTCCACTATAGCGGAAGGGAAGAGATTGCATCTCAATAGGGTTAAAACTCTTCGATGTTGGGCATTAGACCAGGTAAGATACACAGGGAGAATCCCCTTTGGGTGGAACAAATGGTAATCAGGGGCTATCCCCTGGGAAGATAGCGCTGCTGACTCTACTTGCAACTCTTGGTCGTAGAGCCTCTGCTTAACTTTTGCAATCACCTACCCACATCCCAAAAACCTCAGGTCATCTCTGGACAACCCCAGTTTGATATAAATCCGCTCGGGAGACTGGGCCCACTGAGCCACGTACCTATCTTCGGCGATAGCGGCAAGCAGAGATTGAGAAACAGGCGGGGACATGGCCACTCTAAGCCAGAATTTCAGAAAGGGCAGGGTGACCTGCACCCGTATAGTACACATGGCTGACTCTGCCCTTAATATCACTTGAGGGGCGCACCTTGGTAATCCCAATATGACTCGCAAAAAGATGTTCTGAGGGGGATTCAAGACTAGCCAGCAGTTCGCAACCCCAAACTGGCACAACATAAAGAAGCTGAGATATTACTTTTGCCTTAAAAAGATGAAGGGCAGGACCAACCAGTTTCCCGCCCTGTGAGAAATAAAATTTTAACAAGGCCTTAGTGGAACTCCGGACTTGAAGCATGATGGCCTTAAAATGGGGGATCCAGCTCCCGAAGGAAGCAAAAATAATCCCCAGATATCTAAACACACGCACCTGGGCTATAATAACCTCATTTATGAACCACCTATGCTGAAACTTAGATCTATCAGCCACTAATACCGTTGTCTTCTCGTAATTTATATTTAGTTTTTCCTGGTCACAGTAGAGGGCAAAGCACTGCATGCCCCGTCTCAGCCCCACCTGGGTCGTAGAAAGCATCACAGTATCATCAGCATATAAAAGTAACGCCAGCTTCCTCGAACCCAGTTTGGGAGCATGTTAATCCACCTCCCTCATATATGGAATTATATCATTTAAATAAAAGTTGAAAAGGGCCGGCGCTAGGATAAAGCCCTGTCGTACTCCTCTTTGTACCCCTATGGCTTTAGATACAGAGCCACTCTTACCGGGCCACACCTGAAGAGTATTACTAGCGTGAAGTTTTATTATCGGGAATAACAATCGCCCATCAATGGAGGTGCCACCCAGTTTATTCCAAAGGTGCTCCCTATCTATAGAGTCGAAAGCGGCCCGCAAGTCAACAAAACAGCAATAAAGAGAAGAGGGCTTTGTTGAATCCCGGGCATATTTGGTAAACAATAAGTTGAGCACAAATGCTTGGTTGATTGTTGACTGGCCGGCCCTAAAGCCCGCCTGCTCTGGATAGATAATATTATTCCCATCCAACCATAGCATAAGTTTACCCAGTAGGAACTTAGCATATAGTTTCCCAACTATGGATAAAATACTGATAGGCCTGTAATTTGTGGGATCCATAGGGTCCCCTTTCTTGAATATCGGGACCACAGTACTTTGCAGTCAATGCTTGGGGATCTTGCCCGAGGAATTAAGAGTTGAAAAAAGTGGGATGAGTAACTCTGCCCACCAATCGGGGCTATGTCTTAACAACTCTGCAGGAATGAAATCGCCTCCTGGCGCCTTACCCTCTTTAAGAGAGTCAATCAAGTCCCTAATTTCCTCTGCTGTGACTGGCGGCCACTCCTGAAACCTGTTCTCCGGACGGATCTCCACCATAGGACCAAGTGGGGCAGGCCCAGAGAACAGGGATGTAAAATGGAGTTCCCAATTAGCCACAGGAGGAAACAACTCCTGATCAGGGCCTCTCTTACCCAATGTGTCAGCTATTAGCGCCCAACATTTCTTACCGTTTTTAGCCATTACTGCCTGATTCAAAAGGGACCATTAAGTCTCATAATGGTCCCTTTTCTTCCTCTCCAAAAGCTGCTTATACAGTCTCCTTTCTAAGCAGACCACACATCTGTTTACTTTGGACGGGAACCGCTTCATCCGTCTAGTCACCCGCTGCAAAGCCCTCCTTGTATTAACGCAGGAGGTATCAAACCAAACCTGCAACTTAGTAGTGGGTCATTCTGGGGGGTTGAAATATAACCATTGAGTCAGTGAGTCAGTTAGTGTCTCAAAGGCTTCCACGGCCTTCTCTGGTGCCCTCCGGATTAGTTCTCTTAGCTCACTAGCACTCTCGGACTCCATGAATTCCAGACAGTCCCTTAAGACTGTTGGTGACCATTTCCTCTGAATTTTCCCCAGAGACCCATATCCCTGAGTCCCATTACCCAATAATAATCTACAAGCACTCTTATTCGGGAAAAAAAACCTAACCCTCAGTTCCAGAGCAAAATGTTCCNATTTTCCACAGCTCTAGAGCAGCTGGAGTCAGCCCCATTCAATAGGAGCTGCATCCGCCCTTCCTCAGACCAAAACCTATGCCCTAGATCCCCAATTCCTTTCAGCAGGTCTTCTCTCAAGCCATTATGGCGTGGGCAGTATAGTAAAATGTGTGCCATTGAATCAAGGATGGCCCAATCACATCTCCTACATACCCTTACGATTTTTGGAATTTTACAATATCTCCCCTCCACTATAGCGGAAGGGAAGAGATTGCATCTCAATAGGGTTAAAACTCTTCGATGTTGGGCATTAGACCAGGTAAGATACACAGGGAGAATCCCCTTTGGGTGGAACAAATGGTAATCAGGGGCTATCCCCTGGGAAGATAGCGCTGCTGACTCTACTTGCAACTCTTGGTCGTAGAGCCTCTGCTTAACTTTTGCAATCACCTACCCACATCCCAAAAACCTCAGGTCATCTCTGGACAACCCCAGTTTGATATAAATCCGCTCGGGAGACTGGGCCCACTGAGCCACGTACCTATCTTCGGCGATAGCGGCAAGCAGAGATTGAGAAACAGGCGGGGACATGGCCACTCTAAGCCAGAATTTCAGAAAGGGCAGGGTGACCTGCACCCGTATAGTACACATGGCTGACTCTGCCCTTAATATCGCTTGAGGGGCGCACCTTGGTAATCCCAATATGACTCGCAAAAAGATGTTCTGAGGGGGATTCAAGACTAGCCAGCAGTTCGCAACCCCAAACTGGCACAACATAAAGAAGCTGAGATATTACTTTTGCCTTAAAAAGATGAAGGGCAGGACCAACCAGTTTCCCGCCCTGTGAGAAATAAAATTTTAACAAGGCCTTAGTGGAACTCCGGACTTGAAGCATGATGGCCTTAAAATGGGGGATCCAGCTCCCGAAGGAAGCAAAAATAATCCCCAGATATCTAAACACACGCACCTGGGCTATAATAACCTCATTTATGAACCACCTATGCTGAAACTTAGATCTATCAGCCACTAATACCGTTGTCTTCTCGTAATTTATATTTAGTTTTTCCTGGTCACAGTAGAGGGCAAAGCACTGCATGCCCCGTCTCAGCCCCACCTGGGTCGTAGAAAGCATCACAGTATCATCAGCATATAAAAGTAACGCCAGCTTCCTCGAACCCAGTTTGGGAGCATGTTAATCCACCTCCCTCATATATGGAATTATATCATTTAAATAAAAGTTGAAAAGGGCCGGCGCTAGGATAAAGCCCTGTCGTACTCCTCTTTGTACCCCTATGGCTTTAGATACAGAGCCACTCTTACCGGGCCACACCTGAAGAGTATTACTAGCGTGAAGTTTTATTATCGGGAATAACAATCGCCCATCAATGGAGGTGCCACCCAGTTTATTCCAAAGGTGCTCCCTATCTATAGAGTCGAAAGCGGCCCGCAAGTCAACAAAACAGCAATAAAGAGAAGAGGGCTTTGTTGAATCCCGGGCATATTTGGTAAACAATAAGTTGAGCACAAATGCTTGGTTGATTGTTGACTGGCCGGCCCTAAAGCCCGCCTGCTCTGGATAGATAATATTATTCCCATCCAACCATAGCATAAGTTTACCCAGTAGGAACTTAGCATATAGTTTCCCAACTATGGATAAAATACTGATAGGCCTGTAATTTGTGGGATCCATAGGGTCCCCTTTCTTGAATATTGGGACCACAGTACTTTGCAGTCAATGCTTGGGGATCTTGCCCGAGGAATTAAGAGTTGAAAAAAGTGGGATGAGTAACTCTGCCCACCAATCGGGGCTATGTCTTAACAACTCTGCAGGAATGAAATCGCCTCCTGGCGCCTTACCCTCTTTAAGAGAGTCAATCAAGTCCCTAATTTCCTCTGCTGTGACTGGCGGCCACTCCTGAAACCTGTTCTCCGGACGGATCTCCACCATAGGACCAAGTGGGGCAGGCCCAGAGAACAGGGATGTAAAATGGAGTTCCCAATTAGCCACAGGAGGAAACAACTCCTGATCAGGGCCTCTCTTACCCAATGTGTCAGCTATTAGCGCCCAACATTTCTTACCGTTTTTAGCCATTACTGCCTGATTCAAAAGGGACCATTAAGTCTCATAATGGTCCCTTTTCTTCCTCTCCAAAAGCTGCTTATACAGTCTCCTTTCTAAGCAGACCACACATCTGTTTACTTTGGACGGGAACAGCTTCATCCGTCTAGTCACCCGCTGCAAAGCCCTCCTTGTATTAACGCAGGAGGTATCAAACCAAACCTGCAACTTAGTAGTGGGTCATTCTGGGGGGTTGAAATATAACCATTGAGTCAGTGAGTCAGTTAGTGTCTCAAAGGCTTCCACGGCCTTCTCTGGTGCCCTCCGGATTAGTTCTCTTAGCTCACTAGCACTCTCGGACTCCATGAATTCCAGACAGTCCCTTAAGACTGTTGGTGACCATTTCCTCTGAATTTTCCCCAGAGACCCATATCCCTGAGTCCCATTACCCGATAATAATCTACAAGCACTCTTATTCGGGAAAAAAAACCTAACCCTCAGTTCCAGAGCAAAATGTTCCATTTCAATCGAAACGAGCATTCCAAACTCAAGACCATCCAACACGAAACGTTCTTGAGTCAGCACATAATATATTACACTAGCCCCATTAGTGGAAAAATAAGTATACTTTGAGGACAAGAAGAATACTAACTATCCTTTAGAGTGAGCTCACTGGTGAGTGAGTGGGTGCATGGGTGGTGGGCACTGGCAGTCAGGCACAAACAGTGGGAATCAGAGGGTGGCAGCAGATGTCTGCCACAGAGAGTGAGGGTACTGTAGTGTGGGGGGACTCTTCCAGCAGTCAGGCACAAGCACCCCCACCCAAACATGT
>QEPC01013643.1:3205957-3217142 GCA_003113815.1 Sphenodon punctatus
GGAATGAATGCTGCCACAAGTAGCTGAAGGCTGTATTTATTAAGCACGTAATTTACATGTTTCTCATAAGAGAGGGTATAATCTAAAAAAATAATAATGTAAATCTCTGTTTTCTTCATGCTGAAATGCAGCAAATTCCATTGCCAGCAGGCAGACATTGCATGTTGTAATAAGTACCTGCATGCACATTGAACAGAAAGAAAAGAGATTTGCATTTTATCAGCAAGGTGAAGTTCACAGAATGGAATGCTGGACTTTTCAAAGGACATGCTAATGATAGCACTGAGATGTCTGTCACAAAAAAGATACATTTGAGTGTCTTCTGTATAACCATGATAACAAGAACGATAATCCAGAAGAATGCTCATCTGTTCTATATCAGCTCTCTGCTACATGCCACATACATGGAGGTTATATCCTCCTGACAGACTACAAAGCCATGTAATAGACTGTGACAGGAGAAAACCTGCCTGCCTGATTGGTCAGTGGAGGCAGGCACCGTGGATTCTAAGAAGCTCATGACCTTTAGTGCGGTGTATGGAGAATCTTGTAGTGAGTAATGGTAGCCCTGTTTTGATGTACTAGCAACAAAGGAGACAGATGGGGCGGGCGGGGAGGTGTTGAGATTTGACAGCAGTTTCCCCCATTATTATATAGGTAGGGACAGAAGTGAACACAACGTGGTTCTCAAACCATATGCAGCTCCTAGGCAGTTTGTGCAGATCATGAAGAATAGTTCTCTCCTCTGCCATTCCCAGGACACTGCTGGGGCTGCTCACAGCCTGCCTGTCCCCAGCTCCGTACTTGCTGCACCTCCAGGGTGATTTCATTACTGAGGCTCGGCTATACCCAGTAGTGCCTATCTGGGCTCAAGAGGGAAGGTATAGAGAAGGACAACAAAAATGATCAAGGGTATGGACCAACTCCCGTACGAAGGGAGGCTTGATAGGCTCCCGTACGAAGGGAGGCTTGATAGGCTGTGGCTCTTCGGCTTGCAGAAAAGACAACTGAGATGGGGTATGTTAGAAGTTTATAATATCATGAGTGGTGTGGAACACATAAATAGGGAGTGGTTATTTACCTTCTCTAACAGTACTAGAACAAGGGGATACTCCATGAAATTAACTGGAAGCAGATTTAAAACAAAAGAGAGAGTATTTTTTTCACTCATGGCACAAGTACTTTGTGGAAGTGGTCAAGGCCAGTAGTGTAGCTAGTTTTTTTTAAAGTATTGGATAAGTTCTTGGAGGATAGCTCCATAAATGGCTATTAAGCAAATACGTTTTGGGGCTGTAACCTTTTACTGTTGTGGGCTGGAACAACAGGGAATGGATTGCCCATTGGGACCTGTGGGGCACTTCTCCCAAGAGAAAGATTGGCCACTGTCAGAGACAGGATACTGGGCTGGATGGCCATTGGTCTGACCCAGTACAGCACTTATATTCTTATGATGCAACAGGAAGCACAGTCAGAGATACTTCCCCAGACAGGACAGAGTAGGCTGGGGGCAGGGTAAGAATATTTTAATANCCCCCCCCCCCCCCGCATATCATCTAGCACACACACCCCTTTATCCCCATCTGCCACCCAAGCCCCTCTGCCAAGTCCCACCCAATCATATTCCTGCCTGCCAAACACCTGGCCAAATAAAAAGGTCTTGCATCTTCTCTGGAAGATGAACAGGTTCGAGCTTAGGCAGATCTCCAAGGGGATGGAGTTCCATAATTGTGGGGCAGAAACTGAAAACGCCTCCCTGCACACCCTTGTTGTAGCAACTTCATGGGCAGTTGGCACTCACAAGAGGGTACCCTTGGATGACCTCAGAGGCCGCAACAGAACATAGGGGAAGAGGTAGTCTTTCAGATACATGGGGCCCAAGCTGTTTATGGCTTTATTGGTTAAAAGCAGTACCTTGAATTGTACCTGGAAAGCTATTGGCTGCCAGTGCAGACTCTGGTGTAATGTGCTCTCAGAGACCTGTCCCCGACAGAAGGCAGGTCACCGCATTCTGCAACTATTGTGGCTTATGAAGAGGCTTTAAAGGCAGCTCCATGCGGTGCACACTGTAGTAGTCTAGTCTTGAAGTAATGAAAGCATGGGTGATAGTGGTCAGAACCGAATCTGATGAAAAGGTTGCAGTCTTCTCACCAGACGAAGGTGGTAAAAAGGGCTCCTGGCCACCGCTGCAACCTGACTATCTGGGTGCAGCAGTGGATCCAAGAGCATCCCAATGCTATGAACCTGAGAGACCAAGGAAGTTCAGACCCCATCAATGACAGTTATTCCCACCTCCCCCAGGTCACAAGATTGGCTAACCATCATCACCTTGGTCTTGTTTGGATTCACCTTCAGTCGGCTCAACTGCATCCAATCCCCAAATGGAAGCCATGCACCAGGTAAGTACAGAGACTTCAGGACTTGGTTCAGATGAAAGGGGAGAGAGAGAGAGAGATGGGGGTCATCTGCATATTGATGGGCCAGCACCTCACTCCAAAGCATTATGACACTATGGTTCTTACACACAGCAGTTAATCCAATGGGTGTAAACAGATGGACAGCAGCTCTGCTTTTTCCCACACCAGCCCAATTCATCCCAGGGTTGACCTGTCCACTTGAAGAGTTACTTCCAGATGTACAAAGCAGAGCAAGTGGTGGCTGCTCTGAGGTAGCCCCTCAGGTGGCAAACCAGAAGATCCTGGAGCACATATCCCCAAGGAAGTTGACCAAACCCGTGGCAACGGGCAACCACAGCACCCATGTCCATCTAAATGGTCCTGCAAACCCCATCCAAACACAGTGCTACCCAAATCATAGACCAAATGGCGGAATGGCTGCTGCTGCCATGTTTCATTGCCACGGTTACCAGAGCAAGCCTCAGGGCTGGAGCACGGGGTTAGCTCACCTGTTTGTGTGTTCCCAAGCCAGGGCTTTCCCAGGGCAGGGAAAATGCATGTTTGCTGCATGGGCACTCGGTTCATCCATACACTGACCTGTCTGTCTGAAGGCAGGCAATCCTGTGGGGGTGTGCAGCTCTGGTTTGGTTCACACACATACCTGCTCTGGGGCTCCAGCCCCCTCTCCATGTCCATCTGAAAAGACAGGCTCTGGTGTGGGATAGCACCCCACAGGGATCTCTGGCAGGGATAGCAGGCTCTGGTGTGAACAAAACCATATTTCTGAGACCCATAATTGCAAATATGTGGTTACAACATTGGAAGATTCTCTCTCCCAATGTTTTGTGAAAATGTGCATCAGAGTGATGGGGAAGTGTTCTATGCTCTTTTCAGGATAGCTACTTTTGAGAAGAAATCCTGGGGAAAGGCCTTGCTGTAGTTAGGATGCTATAGGTGTTGATTGTGAAAAGTGAAACAGAGTGTATGGAAAATTGATAGCAGGGTGGTTACATTAGTGCTGAAACTTGTTCCTCTGTTTTCCACGGAACTTGGTAAAGTGAGTTTGAATGCCCCGGTCCTTGGTGTTTTCCGAAGTTTTGAGGAACGGCCCCTGAAACTTTGGAATTTGGAAAATCAAGTCTGAGTGCAGGAAAGGGGGCCAGAGCTTGGTGATAGACCCTGTTCCCTCTTCCCTGGAGTGAATAGGTCAGTGGAGGCCAGATAAGGGAGGGTGAAGTCCTAGAGGTGGGGTGATTAGGCAGAGCGGAGGGCCTAGTAAGGGGGTCAGGAGTGGTTTACTTACCTTCCGGAGGGGTCCCACACCAACATGTGGCCTCTTCCCGGCTGGTAAGTTTGAAAATAAAAAAAACTCACTAAGTACACTCAGAAAGGCCTGAACGGCCCTTTCTGAGCATGCCCAGTCCTTTTCAAAGATGGTGCTGGCAGCATCGGCAGGCCAGCACCATCACTGAAAATGGCTGAGCATGCATTTTAATTTTTTAAAATTTTTTTCAAACTTACCAGCCGGAAAGAGGACATGCATCGTAGGAGAATACTTCCATCAGGCCTTCCCTAGCTTGTCATGAGTTTCTCCCTCACTCAGAGCCTAATTCCCTCTAACCAAGTGAAGGATGTGAGCCTGCAACTTAAGAACATAAGTAGTGCCATACTGAGTCAGACCAAAGGTCAATCAAGCCCAGAATCCTGTCCTTAGACAGTGGCCAATCTCAATCGCATGGGAGAAGAACCAACAGTTACACTACTGGGCTTGACAATGTCATCCGGTAACAAATCCTATAAGTTAATTATGCGTTGAGTGAAAGTACTTCCTTTTATTTGTTTTAAATCTGCCGGCAGCTAGTTTCATGGAGTGTCCCCTAGTTCTAGTACTATTTGAGAGTGTAAAAAACTGTTCCCTATCTACTTGTTCCGGAAAAGAAAAAACTTAAGGCTGCGCAAATGTGGGCAGAGTTACAGGTGGCTGCGCAGACGAATGATTCTACTAAGTTTTGGAAAATAATTAATAATTGGTGTACCAGTAAAGGGAATGTAGGAGAAGCCCTTATATCCAAAGAGACCTGGATATTATATTACTCAAAATTCTTTGAGAGAGCAGAACCGTCAATTGCTCTCTTAGATAACACCATGGAGTATGTAGTACCAGGTGGTGATAAGTTTATTTTTACCCCCTGTATTACTGAAGGGGATATTATACTGGCTATTAGTAGACTTGCCATAGGCAAGGCCCCAGGGGAAGATGGACTACCCCCAGAACTTTTTAAGAACTTTACATCCTGGTGGGCCCCGGTGCTGGCCAGATTTTTTACTTTAATGAATTTTATCAAAAAGCCACCACAGGCATGGGCTAAAGCGATTATTGTTCCCATTTTTAAGAATGGAAGTCTGTTGGACCAGGCCTGTTATAGGCCCATTAGTTTACTTCCTATAATAGGTAAATTATATGCAAGGACGCTGTTGACAACTCTGGAAAAATGGGTCGAAGTGGATCATTCACTAAATGAGGAACAGGTGGGTTTTTGTAGATTTAAATCAACAATACACAATTGTTTCATTTTGAAACACCTTATCGATAAATATGTAGTCATCAAACGTGGACATTTTTTGTTGCTTTTATAGATTTTACCAAAGCGTTTGACTCGGTGTGCAGAGAACTGCTGTGGCGTAAACTTAGGAAGATGGGGATCCCTGAGGATCCCAGATTTGCTGGAATTTATTATGAGAGTACACCAAGAAATGGAGGCAGTGATAAGGATGAATATTAGAGGAGACGTTACCAGGGGATTTCCCCAGTGGCAGGGGGTAAGGCAGGGCTGTCTCTTGGCCCCTCTCCTTTTTAATATATATATATATATTGGTGACCTAGTTCCCAATGTCTCCTTAGCTAACTCAACTCCACCTCAAATAAGGGAAAGAGCAATATCAATGCTGCTATATGCAGATGATAGTGTTCTTTTCTCTCAGACAGGGTGAGGATTACAACAGATGGTAACAGCCTTGCATGTTTATTGTCAGGAGAATGCCCTTAACATCAATATAAAGAAATCTAATGTGATTAGTCTGGGCAAATCACGCATTAGATGGCATCTAGGGGGACAAGAGTTACTCCCAACTCCTCAATGCATGTATCTTGGAGTATTGTTTTCCTCCAATAATTTGTGGAATAAGAGTAATGAGAGGCAGATAGCTAAGGCAAAACAAACAATGGGAGGATTGTTAAAGCTGCACTATACAACGCCAGTGGCCCCCCGAGACAGATGTTGGATGCTTTTGGAGCAAAGGTTAATCCAAGTCTAATGTTCGGAGGGGAAATAACTTCAGTATCCTGTTCAAGTAGAATGGAAGTACCCCAAAACTGGTTCTTGCGTAATCTTGTGGGAGTTCCCAGAGCAACACCCCTTGCAATGCTTAGAGTAGAGACTGGGACAATATCAGTTGAGTCCCAGTTTAACCTTAGGCTTTTTTCCTTCTGGAAAAATATTATGAAGGGAAAGTCTAGGCTGGTTAGCAGTTGTTACATGGAGGAAAAGGGATATGAGGAAACTTGACCATACCCATGGATTAACCACATAAAGAAATTGACTAGTTCTATGGACTTGCTGATGGATGAAGATGGGGTACCCGATGGCAGATTACCGAAGCGAGAGTTTAGGATGAGAATAAAGGAGTGGACTTATAAGAAAGATCTGGAACTCCTTAAGCGTAACAAAATTTCAGCAACTTATTCTAGGGTTAAAACAACTGTTAGTTTAGTACCATACTTGGAACAAATTCAGGACCCTAGATTGAGAATAATGATGATGCTATTACATTTTAATTTATATGAGTCAGAGGAAGGAGAAAGGATATCCCTTGAGTGGAAAGGATCTGTTTGTTCTGCACATCAGTGGTGGAGACTTTGCCCCATGTAATTTTGGAATGCCCTCGATATACTATCCTCAGAGAAGTTTGGATCTACCCAGTCCTGGAAGGGGACACCCTAGGATCACCAAAGAGTTATGAAGATCTCATGAGACTAAAAGATCAGGCACAAATCAAACCTATAGCAATGTTTTTATTACTGGTTGATTGGGAGAACAAAGTACTATGATTAACCCTATGCCAATAGATTTGGTATCCCTTTCTTTATGTGTATTAGAAATGTATTCCCCTTTTTATGTTGGTTTTATCCTTTTGCATTGTAAATAGCAAATTTGCAGATTCAATAAACTTTTATATTAAAAAAATCTACTTGTTCCATACCACTCAAGATTTTATATACCTCTATCATGCCCCCTCTCAGTATTCTCTTCTCTAAGTTGAAGAGACCCAGCTTGTCAAGCCTTTCTTTGTACTGAAGCCATTCCATACCCTTTAGTATTTTTGTTGCCCTTCTCTGTACCTTTTCTAGTTCACAACTCCATGAATGGACTTTTGTCTTTCCTGATGTTTACCTCTTCCTTGTATCCCCCTCCCTTGTCTCTGACTGTAAGCCTCCTAGGGGTAGCGACCTGTCTCTGACTGTGGAATGTATAGTGCCAGGTACACTACTGGCATTTGAAATGATAATAATAATAATTAATAATGCACTGGCACAGGACCCCTCTGGAAGGTAAGCACCCCACCCTGACACCCCTGCTAGGCCCTCCACTCCCTGTTAATTACCCTAACACTGGCCTCAGAACTTGGCGAGTACTCACCAAGGGTCGTATGAGCTGGCTGAACACTCAGACTGCTCCTTGGATCCTTGGAGAATATGTGCCATTTTTTTAATTATTCAGAGCAGCCCTAGGTTACACGGTCCAGTTAAAGCCATGAAATTATAGGTATGAGTTTCTTAGGCTTCCAAAAGTGCCAGTAAATTCATGCAGGTGAAACTGAGGTGGAAGGTGGGAAGAACATGAAATGTGGGTAGTGAATTCCAGAGACGGTCCTTGTAAGAAAATGAAACTTGGCCACACTGTCTGCTTATAAGGACGTTGGTATGTTATAATGAACCTGGAGCAGAGATGAGCTCTCCTGGGGTACGTCTTTGCAGAATTAGCCTGAACAGTCACTTGGTGGGTCCAATCCCATACCCCATGGATCCCACATGGCTACTCAAACCATGCAGACCACCATTGCAGTGACATTGTGCCATGCAGAAACTGCACACATTTGTGCATGGAATCCACAGGGCATGGAGTCGGACCAGCTGTTGGAAATTAGCTCAAACATCAATTTATTTACATAACCTCCCCTATATTGTGCCTCATGCAGTGGGACTCCAGACGGATTATCGGTTATCAGGTTTACCGGTATCGGATCTCCTGATATCAGATTTATCAGTATCGGAATATCTGATTTTTACATTTCAGATTTTATCGGGTTTTTAACATTGCAACCATTGACTTCAATGAGCAATGTTAAAAATCTGATAAAACTGGCAATGTTTAAAATCCAGTATTGTCAATACCACCCATTATCGGCATTATTGGATTAATCCGATACCAATAGTCCCACCCCTAGTCTCTCAGTATCGCCACAGCTTAGCCAGGCACACAGTCTCTGGCCTTAGTCTCGCAAAGAATCACTCTCAAACCTAGGGATTCCGCTCGCAATACTTTACTCAATATACACAATCCAACAATGTCTTCACCATCCATAGTCTATATTACTAGCCTCTGGCTGTCTTATCTATGTCTGTTAGCCAAAGTCAAACTCATCATCAAGCCTCCTGGCTGGGTGGCTACTCACAGTTCATCAAGTACTTGCTGCAGAGCTCGCATCCAGCTTCTGCTTGCGCCAAGATCCTCCTCCATCTGTGCTGCTCTCGGAGCCTCTTGGCTCTGTTGCTGCCTCTGCCATGCCCTGTGGCAGCTGAACCAAATTAGCTTTCTGCTCAGGAGCCCTCCTGAAAGTCCATCTGCGCCAGGCTGCAACACCACTAGCCCAGACTCCTTGCCATCGATACTCTCTTAAAAGGACCATAGCCTGCAGTGACTCTGCCCTCTTACAGTGCCCTGGTGCAGAAGATGGGACCAGACTTGTGTGCCCCAGTGCAGCTGCACCACCTGCATCTATTATAGCTACACATCCTACCTGCTCTTAGTCATGAAGCTGACTGTTTTTCTATACACCTTTTCAGTGACAGAAGATTTGAGACAAAAGTAAAACCCATTTCTGGGGAAACAGAGGGTGGGAGAAAGGGTCTCAGAGTATATAGATGTTTCTCATTCTTGAAACAGAAGGACCAATTTTAAATAATATGGCACAGGTGCACAAGTGTTAGATACTGGGTGTTTTTAAATGGACCTGAGGGTGGCTCCCTGAATCTGCTCTGTTGGGGGACATCCCTGGGTCCACTCCAGCCATGGCAGGATTACACAGAAGAAGCCATTGACACTGCCATCCATCCACCCGCATGTGCCCCCTCCCCTGCACCATAGGGCTGCAGATGGATCGGCAGCCACTCTAGGGGCAACCTGTGACTGGAAGCGGAGTTGCAGTGACTGCCTGCACAGATGGACTGCTGCTCTGTCCCCAGTCAGTGCTCTAGGTCCTCTGCTCATGGTGCTCTGGGATGATCCACTCCGTGCCTGCTCCACTCCTGCTCTGCCTTACCCCATGGTGGCCCACCTTTACATGGATGGGCCAACAGGTGTGGGGTGGGTCAGAGCAGGAGTGGAGCAGGTGTCCATTTAAAGACACCCACAGTTGTTATGAATGTTCCTCATTCAGAACTGGATTGTCATATACAAAACCAATCCCACAAATGGCACCATTTAGCCATGATGCTCCGTGAACCAATGTTAACCACATTTTGACTTCAGTGGGGACAGTCTCAAACCCCGTGTGCAGTGTAAGCAGAGCGCACAGACCCCTCCCGCAGACACTGTGCTCACACATGCTATCGAGACTATGGTGCACATGCAAGCCACCTGGGTACATACACATGCACATATAAGCTGTGTGGGGGTTGGAATTATGCCCAGTGAATTTAATAAAATTAATTTAAAAATTAATTAAAAGCCAACTTTAAAGAGCCTTGTGCTCTTGATGTGGTGTTCCCTTTTCAAATCTGGTTGATTCCGAACACACCTATAAAGAAGGAATAGGTGTGTTAGAAGGACTAGATTCTGAACACACCTATAAAGAAGGAATAGGTTCGCTTGTCTCCTGAGCCAGCGACCCAGGAGTCAAGCGAACAGGAAGAGCGAACAGGGAAGTTTGCCTAGGAGTTCACCATAGGAAGGTGCTGTGGAGGGAACACTCTAGACAGGTAAGCGACTGTATTCAAATATACACCTACGCTTAGCTGCTGTCCCTTGTAGTTAAATACATAACTAGGGGTAAGCCTAACATCTCACTAAACAAGAAGATGCAGACAGCAGACCAGCAGCAGGATGGAGGCTACCCAGTCTTTTGCACCAAGTGCACATGTACGATTATCTTCCTGTTGGGGAGAGGTCGTATGTGTGCATCCGGTGGAAAGGGCTCCTAGCTCTCAGAGAACATGTACAGTCTCTGGTGGTTAGAGTGACCGAGCTAGAGGAGCTGAGGCAGACAGAGAGGTATACAGAGGGGTCCTTTAGGGACATAGTAGAACAGTCCCACCTACACTCTGGTAGTCCCTGTGCTGCTTTGGAGGGGTGAGGTCTTCAGGGAGGAGAGCACAAACATGAAATGGCAGGAAGAAATCCGATAGCTGGGACCTGCCTTCCGGGTAATGTGTTATCCTCTTGCACAGATGATATTTCTCCAAGGGTATGTGCCCAGAAGGGTGGGAATAGGACAGCTGTGGTAGTTGGGGATTCAATTATTAGGAATGTAGATAGCTGGGTTGCTGGTGGCCTTGACGATCGCATGGTAACTTGCCTGCTTGATACGAAGGTAGCGGACCTTACATAACACATAGATAGAATCCTAGAGAGTGCTGGGGAGGAACCTATTGTTGTGGTCCATGTTGGTACCAATGACATAGGTAGATGTAGGATGGAGGTTCTGGAGGCCAAATTTAGGTTTCTAGGTAGTGGACTCAAGTCCAGAACCTCCAGGGTAGCCTTCTCAGAAGTGCTGCCTGTTCGACGTGCAGGACCCCAGAGGCAGGCGAAGCTCCAACGTCTCAATACGTGGATGAGACAATGGTGCAAGGAAGAAGGCTTTAGAATTATCAGGAACTGGGCAACCTTCTGTGGCGGGAGGAGCCTATACAGACGGGATGGGCTCCACCTTAACAAAAATGGAACATGGCTGCTGACACTAAAAATTAAAAATGAGATAGAGCAGTTTTTAAACTAGAACCTGGGGGAAAGCCAACAGGCACTGCGGAGTGCACAGTTCTGACTGGGAAATCTATGCAGGATGGTGTTAACTTAGGGATTCAGAATTGCTTAAGACTGAGAAAGGGATAAAATTAAGGGACTTCTGGTGGAATTCGCTGGAGAACAGATAAATAACAATTCCAGGGTGTCTAATACAGTCCCCTATAACGTGCACAGTAAGAAGAATAAAAAGAATACACATAAATGTCTATATGCAAATGCTAGAAGTCTACAAAGTAAGATGGGAGAATTAGAGTGGATGGTGCTCAATGAAGACCTAGACTTTATAGGCATCACAGAGACATGGTGGAACGAGGATAACCAATGGGACACTGTAATACCAGGGAACAAAATATATCGGAATGACAGAGTAGATAGAGTTGGTGGTGGGGTGGCTCTATATGTAAAAGACAACATTGAGTCAAGTACAATTAAAAGGATGCAAACTGTTCCCTAGAATCTCTATGGATAGAAATTCTGGGTATAAAGAGG
>QEPC01013643.1:3221932-3286402 GCA_003113815.1 Sphenodon punctatus
CCCCCCCCCCCATTGCCTTGCATGATCTTCTCCCCGTTGGGTGTGGTGCCAAAAAAGGCCCAGGGACAGTATCGCCTAATTCACCATTTGTCTTACCCACAGGGGCGGTCAGTCAATGATGGGATTCCAAGGAAGCTGGTGTCGGTGCATTATGCAACCTTCAACACAGCGGTTACATTGGTCAGGCAATTCAGCAGGGGAGCTTTGTTTGCGAAGTGTGATGCCAAATTTGCGTTCCGCTTGTTGCCAGTGCACCCAGATAGCTTTCCCCTCCTGGGCTTCCATTTTCAGGGGAGTGGGGTACTACTATGATAAGGCCATGCCCATGGGATGCTCGATCTCATGCTCGGTGTTCGAGCGTTTCAGCTCCCTGGTGGAATGGGTCATGGGCTGTGCTTCTGAAGGGGTAGTCATCACAAAATATCTTGATGACTTCCTCTTCGTCGGGCTGGCAGGGTCTCATCAGTGTGCCACCCTGGTGGAGGTCTTTATGAGTGTCGCCAGGCACCTGGGCATTCCTTTAGTGGTCGGGAAGACCGAGGGGCCGATGACAACTTTGACATACCTAGGCATTGAGTTGGACACAGTGGCAGGTGTGTCCCGGCTGCCATTGAGCAAATTGAAGACAATGATTAGCAAGTTGGAGGAGTGTATGGGAGTAGCATAGATCACGGTTAAGCGGCTGCAGTCGTTGTTGGGCAGGTTGAACTTTGCATATAGGGTGATAGCGCCAGGCAGGGCATTTATGTCCCAGCTGTATGGCAAATTGACGGGCAATCCGTTGCCGCATTACCACATTAGGGTTACACAGGACATGAAATCAGACTTGGGGGTTTGGCTTAAATTCTTCTTCGGGTACAATGGGGTCAGTGTGTGGAGGGAGCAGCTCCTTTTGGCAGAAGAGCTCGAGTTCTATTCAGATGCATCGGGTGCGCAGGGGTGTGGGCTGTACTTTAACGGCAGGTGGTGTGCAGGCAGGTGTCCACAGAAATGGCGGGTTGAGGGGATAACGAGGGACTTCACATTTCTGGAGTTATTACCAATAGTATTAGCAATACACCTCTGGACCGAGCAGTGGGCAGACAAGGTGATACTGTTTTGGTGTGATAACCTGTCGTCACGCTCGCGTCGGGTAATGACGTTGGTGAGGGCATTGGTCCTTGTTTGCCTGCAGCACAATATCTTATTCCATGCCAAGTGCATCCCAGGAATCGAGAATGAGATTGCTGATGCTTTTTCTTGGTTCTAGATGGAGCGTTTCTGCGCGCTGGCACCTCATGCCCACCTGAACCTGGAGCCCATGCCACAATGCCTGTGGAGCCTTGGATCTAAGAGCTCTACACAACAGTGCAGGCTTTGCTGGCACCTCGCACCAGAACAGCATATGCCAGTGCCTTTCAGGCATTTCAACAATTCCGGGCCCTGCACGAATGGAGCCTGGGTTTCCCCATCCCTGAAGCGCAGGTTTTGCAGTTAGCCATGGCCCTTAGGGGGGAGGGATTAGCAGCAAGAACGATTTCCAGGAAGTTAGCGGCAATAGGTTTTATGAGCCAGTTGGCGGGCCAACCAACACCAGTTAGGGATTTCTTTGCCCACAAAATAATCGAGGCATGGTCTCGCGAGCAGCCATCTGTGGGTGATTCGAGGCTTCCCATTACACCACAACTATTAGGCAGAATTGTTAGTTCGTTATCATTGGTGTGTTATGATGAGTTTGAACCAAGTATGTTTGTGGCACTGTTTAAAGTGGCATTTTGGGGGACTTTTAGGGTTAGTGAGTTGGTAGTTGAATCAGTTAGGGATAAGTCAGATAGGGCAGTGGCAAGGCAGGACGTTACACTCGGGGATCAGCAGCTAACTATCCACCTAAGGAGAGCAAAGACAGATCAGCGGGGACATGGGTGCATTGTTAGGTTGGCTAGAGCAGGAGACAGGGATATCTGCCCAGTTTTGGCGGTCCAGCTTTACAAAGAAATCCGCCCGAAGGTGGCTGGCTCCTTCTTTTGTCATCAATGTGGGGCACCAGTTACCAGGTACCAATTTGTTGCCGTCCTCCGGGCAGTGCTTACCCGGATTGGCCTGCCAGCCAGGGAGTATGGATCCCATTCATTTAGAATTGAAGCAGCCTCCTTTGCAGCTCAGATGGGCATGGACATCAGGGATATACAGAGGATTGGGCAGTGGCGGTCTAGGGTTTACCGCACATATATGCGAGGGGACCCAGCTGGTAGTACACAGTGACCTAATTTGTGTTTTCTTTGACAGATCCTGTCCTTGGTCACATATCGATAATCTGGATTATAGGGCATAACCTGGTGTGCTTGGTATCAAAGGCGGCAAGGAGCAGTGGCCTAGGAACCCAGCTGGCTTTGTCAGGATGGGCAATGATCAAATGGCATGGGTAGAGCGGGATGTGATGGGAACAGCTCATCCCGAGCCTTGCATTGCGCACAAAAGGTGGTAGGCCGGACATAATGGTGGTTCACCTATGGGAAAATTATATACTGAGGCTAAAAGGGGTACAATGAATTAAAGCGGGATCTATGGGTAGTTAATCTATGGGTAGGTCCAGCGCTGGACGAAGGGGAGGTCTTAGTTTGGTGAGGAGGTTATCAAGGGTATATCGAGACCTCCTCTGTTGTTAAAGAGTTTGAGTTTTTTAATGGTTGATACTGGACCCAAATCGCAATAGGCGATGTCACCCCCTCACCTAATTCTAATTGTTGTAATTGGATAAATAAAGGGTGCGGCCATATTTCAATCCAAGTATTGATGTCCTGTCTCCTTTCTTGGGGTGCGCTGACAACAAAAGACCTGAAAATGAATGAGTATGCAAATGACATTTGTTTGCTTTCATTTGTTTTTGTTAAAAAGTAAAAAACCGAAAATGACATATTTAAATAACGAAAACAAAAAAATGCAAAAGAAAATGACATAGGCCCCTGGTGCACACCTCTTCCAATTAGGGGTGCGGACCTCATCAGGGCATCCAGCTGAGGGATACAATCTATAAGCCCAGGACTAGGGCACAAGCCTGGCCCTGCTAGTGGTGCAGATGTAATAGCTAGGACTGAGATGAGAGCAAGTGTTCCTATTCTGAAGGATAATACCAACTTTTCAGGAGTGCTTGTGACTGTGTGTTCATTGGTTCTTCCTCAGTTTATCGTAATTCCAGGCTTCTGCCATTTTTAAAATCATTTTTGTCACTTTTTGGGACTCTTCATCATTTTTTGTTACCTTCTGTAACCAAGCCAAGCGCATGCACCTGGGACCTTGCATCTTCGTGACTGTTACACTCCTTGCCTCTCCCTCTGTTCCCTTTCCTTTGCCTCCCTTCACCCCACCCCCACCCCGTCTGTCCGATTGTTAAGTTCTAGGGCAGGGACCATGTCTATTCCATTACTTTGTAAAGCGTACATTCCTTGCGCGATATAAATGCTTGCTAATAATAATAATAATAATAATTAATAAATAATAAATAAATAAACAACAGGTGGCAAGTTGGTAAATCAAGAGGACAGTATCCTGCAGTACTACGATAATTGGAAAATAACATTGGTATCGGGGAAATGGTCAGGAAATCGACCCCAGTTCCTGATGTGGCAAATTTTCTCACGAGCAGCAACTTAGCTGCTTGTTTCAGCCCAAGTGAGAAGCTAGAGAAAACTTGATGAAAGAGAGATGCTTTTATGAGAGTTTTGAAGGTCAGAAGAGAGGAAGCAGAGCATATGTGTTTGTGGGCGGGGATTCTAGGCACAGGTGGCAGTATGGGAGAAGGCAAGGAATGACAATAGTTTAGGGAGAAGGAGATTTTGAGGTAGGCAAGGGATGGTGACAGAGAAGGAGGGACGTTCCTGGGTGGAAACCTGGCTGGCTTCATTGAAGTTGACATGAGTTTTGCCATAGCTATCCACAGAGCCAGGATTTAACTTAAACTTCCAAACCAGATTAGAAGCATTGGCCCCAAAAGTGCAGACTTGGTTACTTCACATTAAGGCACCATGATACAGACAACTGAATGTTTACCAAAAATTGGCCTGATTTTCAAACCCGCTGAACACTTGAAACTGATGATAAAGCAATAGTCAGGCCACTTTTCTATAGTTGCACCCAAATTCAAAATGTTTGCCACTATGCATGTGGGTCTGCTAGTGAGCAAAGACATCTGGAAAAATCCATTTAAAGTTCCAGTGAAGCAGAATCACTTGCTTAAAATAATAAAATTATTATCTAATGTACAAAGCATAAATCTTTCATTTCATGACCTCATTCAGCCACTTGTGGTCCATTATATTTCTTACTTTGCCATACCTTTTTAGACATTGAGAATACTAATGCACACTATCCATCAACTCTGAAATTTCCTCTAAGAGACTCATTATTTAATTTAATTTTTAAAATTCTTTTTCTTTTTCCTCTGCTTCTCAAAGCAATTGGAAATGGCTCCTTGTGTGGTGTAATAACACCACAGGGAACAAACTCAGCTTCAAGTTTAATTGCATTGACTTGCATGAAGTCAGTGTTTCCACAGATGTCTACATTTACTTGCACATTGCACAAGGCACTTCTTCACAGTCACAATGATATCAATGTGCTACATTGTCAAATTTATAATTTCCCATTAGAAACAGGGTTCTATTGTATTTGCTGTGCTAGGTTCTGGAATGCTTTCTTTGACCCTTGTGCAAACTTCAAAATAACTCCCATCTTGAAATCCAGTGTTCTCCTGTACAAGCATAGTTCCACATAGCATAACACATCAGTGATTACTTGCTTTGTGATTAACCCTGTCTGTGGTCCTCTTCTGTCTCATGATTGCAGCAGGTGTCCAGCACACTTCATTAACATCTCTGGATACATTTCTGGAACATATTTTAATTCTTCTCTTTGTTTTTCTCAGTCCATATTGGCCAATATAAGCTAACTTTAGTGCTCTTTACTCTATGGGCCACTGTCGCATATGTTTGCGACTGTCAGATGTTAGCACAAGCTGTATCCTGACTGTGGTGTGGCTAGCCTGAGCTGTGACTTAGGGAAGTCCCCAAATCACAGCATGGACTAGCTGTCATCACAGTTGGGATCCCACTGTCTTACAAGGAGTAAAGTGGCCTTTCATGTTTGAAAGCCTGATTTACTCACCACAGACTGGAGTGGCCAGGGGGCTGGGCGCCACTGGTTGCCAAGGCCACCTATCAGGATGGGGGTGGGCCTCTGGGTGCAGTGAACACACATCCACCCAGATCCGAGCCCTCCCTGGTGGCCAGGTCCCCATCACATTAGTTTGGGGCTGTGGCCAGATTCCATTTCCTGCCATGGTGCCAACCCCACTCCGGACAGGTCACTCTGGCAGTGCTTCAGCGCTGTCACGTTAGAAAACACCCGGTGAGGGTTGACAGTGATCATTGTTCCAAACAATTTGTTTACCACTGCTCTCAAGATTTGGCAATGCTGGTTTACACATGGTATATGATCTCCTATCCTGGTGCAATGTATTACATCGCAGGAAAATGTACTCATCAAGCTCAATCATCATTATTTTTCTGGCATTCTTTCTCAAATATAAAAAAGAAAAAAATCTTGTAAATCTATTTAACCTCCGGTATTGTAGAGGGTGTCATCAATTTTCTTGTCCTGATTGCCAATTATGGGTATATGTCTGTAATGTTGTAGGAAAAGGGTATCCTGCCTTGGTGCTGGGGGTTAGACTAGATTATCCTTTAGATACCTTTTAGCTCTATGGTTCTGTGATGCCAAATAGACTGGAAGTATTACTTCTGCCAACTTGGAAATAATGTTTCTGTTAATGCAACCTAAAATGTCAGAAGATGGAATCTGGTGCAGAAGGCGAAATTCAGCCCTCCACACCCCCCTCCAAATGATAGAGAACACAATGATAGCAAGGAATGTTACCTCCATCTTTTTCTTCCACACACACCCCTGACTCATCCTGCTCCTATTTTAGCTAGGACTTTTGCTAGACACCCTGTTGCCTCTTTCCCTGACCTCCCTCCTGGTTCATTGCTAGGGAGCTACGGCTATGTGATGTATGCAAGACCACCGACCAAGATGAGTATTTAAACTTGCATCTTCCAGTATGAAGTCCAGATTAATAGCTAGAAGATGACACTGACTCTCCTATATGAAGAAAACAGTACATCTAAATTATTTGTCACGTCTTAACAATGTAAGAGTTATTAAACTGCATATGCCAACAGTCTCTGCTCAGATTCCAAAACTTGTTTGGGGAATGAAAAATAAAGATTATTTTTTTTACCTGCTTTTGAAATTTATTTCTCTTTCAGTGAAAGACAAGTGTCTTTCCCACAATTAAACCACAAATCTGAATGCAGCACATGGAAAATTAATTAGTTCATAACATCTGGCTGACAAACACTGTTTGGAGCTCAATTTCACTTACACAAGATTCTTGTTAATGAATGTACTTAGTTACTTAGGCCATCTCTGTTCAGCATGTGATCTAATATTAATGGATACAGTTCATCCGAGCATTGTTATGTTAAGCTTTGTTCTGTCCATGCTGAGGAAAAAATATTGATTTAACCAATTAGTCATCATTATTAAAATGGAAGAGGACATCATGTCAATGTTGGGTTCACTGTCTCCTACAGAACATGAATGTTTTCCCTAATAGCATTGGCTAATTAGTACTCAAATGCTGGTATTTAATATGCAATAAGCAAAGTGTTCAAATGAAGCTATAAAATAATTGGATCCAAAGTTTATGATTATAAATGGGTAAGATACATTTATCGCATTCATTTTCAGGAAAGCAATGTGATGTTGTGGTTAGAACAGGAGAAACAGGGCAAGCTCTACCATTAGGCAGGACTGTGAATGTAAAAGGGGAGAAGAGGCACTGGGATGAGGGAGGGAATCTAGGATGAGAAGGCAAAGTGTGCATTTAGACTGATAGCTGCCACGGTGCTGGCCACACCAGTCTGCTTCACCACAGAGTGGCCCATCCATCTAAAGGTACCCCAGAAGCTGTGCAGGCATAACAGGCATGGGGCATACTGTGCTGTGCCTGATCTGGGGCAGCTTCTTCGGTGACACTCTGCAACATTCCAAAACCGGGGTACCAGCCCAAAGTGGAGTAGCTGCCCGTCTGATGTGCGGTCCCTCCTCTGCTCCACTTCTAGCCCATAACTGTTTGGTGTGAGGGACAGGACACCGTGCAGGCAGACCATGGGCCTGGGAGCAAGTGGATGGGGGGGGGGGCATCCATGAGCAGCTCCGGGGTCGGGTAGCCCTGCGTCTGTCTGAAAACAACCCAAATGTTAGAGCCAACCTGAGAGGTGCTAGAATACAAGGGTGATGTGAGAGGTGAGTCCAGCAGGCCCATCTAAACTCTTTTGGTTAGTGCTCTGACAGGCTTTGCCTCCCAACCACGGAGTGTCTAGCTGATTTTTCTCAGGTAGGCTCTGCCTCTCCATCTCACTGCTAACTGGCCCAGCTTCTGGCACTCAACTCCCACCCCCTACCCAATTACCCTTGACTCTCTGCCCCCATCCAAGGGTATTTTCAGACGTTACGAGATCACGGTGAACCACGGTGAATACCCACCTGTGGTCACCGTGTCCCGAACGTCTGTTTGGCGGCTGCCAGATGTTCGCCATGGTCAATACCCGCATGGGGTCAATTTGAACCACGCTTCCCAGGCTAGCCGGGGGAATGTCCCGGGAAGCGTGGTCAAAAAGATCCCCAGCAGGGACCAATAAAAAGTAACGTCTGGCGGGATCCCGGGCCATGGCGCTTCCGGCCCGACGCGGCGGCCGCTGTGGCCCCAACGCCCGCCCGTCTCCCCGGAGGGCGGGCGGCGGGGTGCGTGGAGGGGGCAGGGCCGTGTGGCTGCACGTTGCGCCCCGCGGCCCCGCCGCCTCCCACATTCCCCGCCGGGATCTCCCCGGCATGTCTGCTATGGCATTACGGGGTGATCCCGGGGGGGAATGATTTCGGTGATTTCGGTACGGGGCCAAAGGGCCCCGTAACGTCTGAAATCACCCCAAATGTCTATGGCCAGCTCTCAGGTGAATCAAGAGTTCTTTACTCCATTTTCCTGCTCACTAGCACCCCCCAAGAGTTCTTGAATTTAATCTCTTCTCTGATACTATGAGCACTTTCCAACATTATAAAATGCACACTGTTTGTCTCCATGAGAAACTCTGAGAGGCAAATGCTATGCAGCTTTTATCATGTGGGGAAACAAAGCCGTGCAGCTTTGGCGCCAATCATGTGGAGGATGAAAAGCTCAGTTTTCCAGCTCTACATCCTCCTCATGATCAGTGCCAAAGCCATGCAGCTTTGTTTTCCCATGTGACAAAATCCATGCAGCAGTGCATTTTGTAAGGACAGAAAGCACCCTCTGTTTCAAGTATGATTTTGGGCTGGTTATGTAGGCCACTGTTTTCCAATACATATGCTTTGCTCTGATTTTCAAGATCTAATTAAAGTTGGAATTGGTGCCTAATTTTAGCCACTTGGAAATATGTTTGAAAATTATGTTCTTAATCTCCTCAGTAATATGGGGAAAATACCTTCCTATGCCTAAATCTAAATACCAAAGCTCTTGCTTTTTTGTAGAGTTTTGAGACCCGCATATAGAAAATACTAACGAAGAGTTGTGATAAATTGCCTCCATCTCTGATCTTGCTTTTCAGGTGTTTCCTCATTTAATAAAGAAGTGTAATGGAAAACCCTGCTGGTGTTAAGTTGCTGCAGGAGCCATCCTGTTAGACCAGTACATCCTTTATCTTTTCACACACTGAAGTATTGCTTCTGTTTCATCAGATTCTTGTTACTGTATACCAAGCAGTGCACACACACACCAATTGTAACTTGTGTTACTAGGTTAACCAAGTATTGTCTCGTCCTTCCTCCCTGGGTGGCTATCATTAGGGCTGTAGCCATACCCCATCTTCAGTGAGTTTACAGACCCTTCTTATGGAATTTCCCCCTCCACTAGGTGCCGACCGTCTGAGTTAATGTTGCTGCAACCTCTTCTCCACCACAGCATTGGGTGCTTCTCTTCCTTTATAAACTCCAGCCAGGAATTAAGATGTTACTATCCCTACCACTGGCTGCAGGGGATTTTGGCCAGGGTGCTTATAGGCTTTGGGCATGACCCTTCAAGAACTAAACTATACCACACGGTCACAAAAAGATGCACAACTTTGATGACCTCTTTTGATAAAAAAATGTCCATGCAGAGGAAAAATAAACATTTGTTGCAGGTTATGAATCCTGAATCTGTATGGGGAAGACAGAGAGATGCCACTATTTCCCCTTGAATAAAATGAAGTAAACATTCAACCTTGGAAGGATCTTCATTAAAAAAGATATATGTGACCCATCTACCCAAGTCACTTGTATGGCCCCTTTTACTGTAGTGTCTGAGAACTTAACAGTCTTTTAAATGTCTTTAATAATCCTGAGACTTACTGGTGGGGGCTAAAAAAAAATTAGAAGTGTGCACCAGGGACCCATGTTGTTTTTGGTTTTAATTTTTCATTCTCATTATTTAAATCTTTCATTTTTGTTTTTGTAAATATAAAAAAATTCATTTTCGTTTTTACTTTTGTTTTCAATTTCCTTTGGTTTGAATGGGAAAGACATATTCAGTTGTACTCTTTTATTTTCCATTATATTTTTATGAAACTTGGAGGCATTGTATTTTAAACTGACTTCATGATATGTACAAAATTTCAGAAATATTAGATAAAAGAATCTGATTCTATAAGCAGTTAAATTGTTATTTTGCAAAATCTGCATGTACATTCCTGGCTGTAACTTCTTTATCTTCCATCTAATGTGATTGAAACATGGCACATTTATACTTCTCCCCAAGATTAAATCTATATCAACATTCAGAAGGCTTGGATAAAGGGCCCTGGTGGTATAAGCAATTAACTTATAAATACCTAGACAAAAAAACTTTGGTTTAAGAAGGTCGTTAAGATGGCATTACAAATTATACTCAAAAATTAACAGGACAGTATGTTAAGGCAACTTTGGGTATTTTCAGACATTACAAGATCAGGCTCAACCACAGTGAACCACAGTCAATCCCTTTGTGGCCCTCAGCAGCTGGCTGTGAGTCCCCCTGTGCCTCCTGGCCCCCTGCTCCTGGCCCCCCGTGGGGGCTCCCAGCTCCGCACTGCTGCAGTGGCCCACTGCCTGTTCCCTCCTTGCTGTCCCAGCTGTGCTGCTGTGCTGCCTGCTTCCGGGAGTGTTGCTGGCCCTGCCTGTGGCTCCGGGCCACCTCTGCCCCCCCGTCTGCCTCTTCCCCCAGTGTTCCCCTCCGTCACCGCTGTCTCCATTGTCCACTTCTAGCACCCTGACCAGCCCCCACAGCTCCCAGGGTGCTGCTGACCATCCTCATTCGCCTGTGCCCCCTTCTGTGACCCCCCCTTCCTTGGTGCCCATGTGATCTCAGAGTTCTGGGACCCTCGGACTGCCCCCCCGGCTTCCTCCTGGGGGGGTTGTGTGACTTTGGACCTGCTTCACTGCCCTGGACCTCCTATCTCCCCTGCATCACCCCTTCGCCAGCGATTGGGTTCCGAGTGTGCCTCCTGGACTGTTCCCAGCCTGCTCCATGTTCTGTGTGTGCTCCCGCTGTGCCTGTGCTTGGACTGCCTGGGGGCCCCCATTCTGGGACTACCTGCGTTGCTGTGGGGGTGCCCGTGCGGGCTGTTCTGTATTTGGGGTTCTGGTTGCTGTTGCCTGTGTCCCGTTGTGCCACTGTGCCATTTCCCTTCCTCTTCCCTGTCCCTCGCCCCCCCCTTACCTTTTATCACAAAAAAAATTACAATCGAGTTATCGTGGGGGTGGATTTCTACCCCAAGCTGATTTTGGTCTGGGGATTGAAAGTGTGCAATAAAATGTAACTTTTTTTTACAGTAGCCACACAATCTATGCCCAGCACAGACACACAGACATTATAGAATCTGTTTTATGAGAAATACCAGCTCCACACATGAATAAATAACAACCAACACTACTCGTTTTTCTTTGCAAAAACATTATTTTTTATTCAAACTACAGAATATGGCTTCTTGTTTTGTTTTAATTTTGCCAGGCTTGAGGTGTTTTTCACCCGCACAGCCTGGAGGGGGGAGGGAAAGCTGGGTTTTCCCTGACCCCCCCGAATGGATTTGGTGAAACCGAACAGGTTTGGGCTGAACAGCCCGAAGCCCAAACAGGCCGTACACCAAACCCCCTGGTGTCTGGTGTTCGGTAGCTCCTGCCTTCTTTTAAAGCAATGCCATTGGCCACCTATTGGTTTTCTTTTACAAGTATAGGTGGTGGCTAGATGGTCCAAGTCGTCCACTCCACTTTTGGTACTGTTGTAGTGCAGGATAGCTTGAGGCTTCCTCTGATCTCCTTCCACCACCATGTCATGGTGCATTGTGGAGAGGATTACTGCTTTCCCCTTCTTTGGCACATATGACACTAATGTGTGTTTCCCATCAAATTCAAAGATGGCAGACAGAGGTTCGTGGCAGTGAAGGGATTAATTTTCATTGCTGCTGCCAGTCTAAATGACCTTGCCTTCCATGTCATCTTGCAGTCTGAACTGGCCTTTAAAAATGTTGATTTGGCTGCTTTTAAGCTGGGGTGGATTTCCACCCCAATAAGAAAACTCCATTGACGTTGGGGTCATTTTTACCCCAGGCATTTTTTGTGTGTGCTTTTTATTATAGAAGACAAACGGTAAAAGATATCTGGATGAAATTTGAGTAAAATTATAAATTATTAAAATTGCCTTGCCCTTCCCAGGGCTTATGCCAACACATTTGACTCCTGAAACAAATTTCTATTATCTAATTTGGAACAAGGATGATGGAACATAGGAATTTAAATTCTACTCATTAAAGTAAATGCCAATGATCTGGATGAAAAGTTTAATATTTCTTCCAGAGCAATTCCACACAACAGGGCATCCATCTTCTACCCCCTACTATCCTAGTTGAGTGCAATTTGTTGTTACTTAATCAATAACCAAAGCAATATTGACAGTAGTAAAAACCCGATAGATGGAGTAACATTATAGGGCATAAACACAGTAAGATAGTGGCGGCATTATCCAAAAACCAAATAATAGTTGAAGAATGAGAGTTTAACACCCCAGCATCCCTTCCCATACAAATAAGGTCCCCATTAAAATCAACCAAAAGAGTTACTTCTCAGTGTATAGTGTTTCCACCAAGCAAATAACAAAGCAAGCAACATCTTTATACCTGGTCCAATATAGACATAAAAGGCTCTAATAAAATAAAATAAATAACCAAGTTGCCGTCATACTTTAGAATTTCCAGTCTGGTTAATGGTCTTTCCTCCTTTAGGGATGGGTGAACAGGTCACGGTTCAGTTTCAACTGTTCAGTTCGGTTCGCCTGTTCGGTTCGGCCATTTGGTCCGTTTGCCGTGTTCGGGTTCGGTCGTGTTCAGTTCGGTTCGGGCGTTCAGAAAAAAGCTCTCTATGCAAGAAATGATGGTCCCAGACCCATGATGGTGGGTCTTGGGGTTAGAGTGGCAGCTTAAAGATATTGGTCACAGCCCTCCCTGTCTGTAACATGGCCCCAGAACTTTGGCAGTGGGTCCTGGGGTTCGAGTGGCTGTTTCTTGAAATGGTGGAATGACATCGCCTCTGTGCAAGGAATGATGGCCCCAGACCCATGACAGTGGGTCCTGGCGCTAGAGTGGAAGCTTCTAGATAAATATTGGCCACAGCCCTCCCTGCCAGTAAAATATGCCCCAGAACCCTGATGACGGGTCCTGGGGCTGGAGTGGCTGTTTCTTTTTTTATATATATCTATCTCTACACTAAATCTAACTGCTATTCACTATTCTAAAACATATTGAACTAAATGGAATATCCTAATAATTAACTACAAAGGCCTTGTCCTACAAACACACTGTATCTATATCTATATCTATAATGAATCTAACTACTATCTATCAAGTAACTGTCTATCTAATAACTATCTATCTATATATACAATATTACACAGGGGGAAATACAAAGAACACAGGGAGGGGTACAAAACTGAAATGAAAATCAATCTAATAATATTCCTACTCTAAATAAATCCAAAACTTAAAACAGGGGAAGGGAATAAGGGATGGAATAAGAGGGAGATGGAAAGGATTCAATGGAGGGGGGAGGGAGGAAGGAAGATTGAACACAGGGAACACAGGAAGGGGTAAGAACAAAAAAACCACCTAAATCTATCTAATATAAAATAAATAAATGATAATATGGAGGAAAATGGGTTGGATAGGTGAAATAGGAGGAGGATGGCAATGAATTAGGAATAGGAAGGAACAAAAACTGCTGGGAGAGAGGGAGCCTTCTGAAACGCCTGCTATTGAGAAATAGTAACTAGCTCAGAAGATGTTATTATTATTATTATTATTATTATTATTATTATTATTATTAACAAACATTTATATAGCGCCAGCAGTGTACCTGGCACTTTACAAAGTAATAAAATAGACACGGTCCCTGCCCCTAGGGCTTACAATCTGAGAGACAGGAGCTGGGGGAGAGACTTAGGAAGGGGAACAGAGGGAGAGACAAGGGGTCTAACATTCATGAAGATGCGAGGTCTCAAGTGCACGTACTTGGCTTGGTTACGATGAGAATGACAGCAGGCAGGTCCATGTTGCAAGGATAAGGGTAAACCGATCGTAGGTATAGGAATAGTGGCTCAGCAGGATAAAGAGTCAGACAGAGCAGAGCGAAAGAGGTGAGTTTTAAGGAGAGATTTGAAGGTATGAAGGGAGGGGGCAAGGCGGATGTGGACAGGGAGGGAGTTCCAGGCATGGGGGGCAGCAAGTGAGAAGGGACGAAGGCGCTTAGGGGAGCAGGGAAGGCGTGGAAGGGTGAGAGAAGGGACAGAGGAGGAGCGAAGTGCACGGACTGGAGTATGGAGGGCGATAAGTGCAGAGAGGTAGGGAGAAGAGGGGAGGCAATCAGTTTTGTTTCTTTCTGCGCCCGCCTCACCATAAGCCCCATTGGCTCCATGCAGCCTAGCCCGTGGCCAATCGCAGACTGCAAAGCCAGTGGTCTGAGGCGAAAAGGGATGGTGATTTGGCAGGCAGGCTGCTACTCCAAAACTCTCCACCCCCAGTGCCTGGAAGTCTGCTCCTCAGCTGAATCCCCTTCCCTGTCACGTTTGACCTTTCAGTGACACTTTTTTTGCCACACGAACTCACCCAAACGCGATCCGAACTGACCGAACTGTTCGGTCATTTCGACATTTGGATCTAGTTCAGTTCTGTCAGTTTGTGTTCGGATTCGTGTTCGGGTTCGGTCGTCCAAACAGACCGAGTTAGATCCGAACTCTGAACTTCCAAACCGTGTTTGCCCATCCCTATCCTCCTTCTTAATTCTGCCCGCCAGGCAAAATTCGCCATGGCCCTTGTTACATTAATGTTTATATTTGCCAGTAAAAAAGGCAGGTTCCAATTACCCGCCCAGTGTTCTTTTCTTGTCAGTAACACTGGGCGGGTAATCGGAACCTGCCTGGATATTAGAAATCTGGCAGCCTTCTTAGTTAAGGTGGCCCAGTCTAGGCAGGCCTTTCTGGAATATAAACATTGGGCCCCTGCCCACCCTTAATTTTACCTCCTGCCCATCTTTAACGTGACCCCCACGCCAATGGACTGGGCCTACGTCCTGTTGTAATTCCAAAATCCTTTTGGGGTTTTGTTTTGTTTTCTTCCCATGGTTACTTTCCATTTTAATTGTTATTGTTTATTGCCAGTGTCGACTGTGCTTCTCAGAGGGCGTGATGGGCCTTTTATTTAAATGTGCTTATTTCCCCATTGTTGGGGTGTTTGTTTGTGCTCCCTTTGCTAGTTGGGGACTGGGGGGCAATTTGAGTCTAGCATGGCCTCACCGCCTTTTAGTTTGTATATTGTTATTATCGGGCTTTCCCCCCGTTTTCCCTATATTATGTTTCGTATTCAGTATTGTTCTGTGTACTATTTATTATATAGTCTTGGACCGCAATAAATTATATATATAGATGAAAAATAATTGGCGAACGCCGAATACTATCAGCTTTGTCTTTGAATAATTGATTTCCAGGTGATTGGAATCACAGTAATCATATAAAACTGCCAGTAATCTACGCATGCCCACTTTAGTGAGCGATAACAACACCATGTCATATGCATATAATAAAACTGAAATGGGTCTCTGGGCAATAGATGGAGGATGATTCTGCTCATTTGTCAAATGTCCAACTATATCCGTCCACTCTGCCAGTCCAGCCAGACCTCCCCCACGTCAGCACCCTCACCCACCGGAAGTGGCCTTGGCCTGAGGTCCTGCCTCCTGACACTCACGGCCCACCCTGTGCTGTTGGCTGCAGCATGCAGGAAAACAAAACTATGCACCCACTCAGTCTGTGACTGTGTGTGCACTGGTATTTCAAGTCCGAGTCCTGCATATTAGGCGCAGCAGTGGCAGCACTCTAGGAAGCCTGCCTGTGAGTCTGGAGTGGCAGCATTGTGTGGAGCACATGGTACGACAGTCCGGTCGAGTTCTGTGGGTCATAGGCAGCCCCAGGCTGCTGAGCAGCATCGGAGGGGAGTAACTCGAGACTGGAGCCAGTGCTGTGGTCAGCAGAGGAGGAAGGAAGCCCCCCCCCAGCCCTGCCCTGATGCTCCCTTTCTAGGGGGAGTCCCACAACTCCCGAGGCAGGGGTGGGATGGGGCCAGCAACAATCAAGAGAGGAGTGTGCGGCATGGGGAGTGGAGCAGAACCTCATCCCCCTTCAGCACTTTACTTCTGGTCCCTTGGAAAGAGGATCTGGCATTAGCCAGCTGGACCCATGTGGGACCTAACTTTTACTACAGACAGATGAGCAGGTTGATGTGAGGTTGAGAGGTTCCACCAGCACTACTGTTGCATACTAAATGGTGCAAGTGGGCACGGAGATGGGTGAGCTGGGGTTTCCCTCAGCAGTGGCTGTCTGGTTGCCTTGGAGAAGAGGGAGAGCAGGAATGGGTACTGGGTGCTGCTGGGTAAGTCGATGTTTGGCTGGTGCAACAGAGCGGGGACAGGCCTAGTAGGAGGAGTCTTCTCTGGGGCAAGGGGTGATGTGGGAGGCAACAGGGATGCCCCTGCCCCTCCACACGCACATATTGGGGGAGAGGGTAGACTCCATACACTGTGGTTGTAAGAGACCCCTCCACTGTGGGGAGTCTTCCATTGGAAAGCTCAGGAGTAGGTGGTTCACCACAGTAACTGGAGTCGCCTTCCTATGGAGGGTTGAGTTGTGGTGCCCTGCCCACAAGAGAAAATGAAGATCACAGCTGCAGGTTGGAGGGGTGGAAAGCTCCCTTTTGAGTGTGGGAGTGAGTGTCCCTTAAGGAACATCTTCAATGTTGCCCTTTATTGGAGAAAGAAATCTTCCTTTGTGGAGGGAGGGACATAATCAGGGAAGGGTCTGAGGCCCCTCTCCTTGAGCCCTGCCTACAAAACTTGATGGTGCTATATGTTCCACTCTCATATTTGGCTGTAGGAAGACCATACCCAAGAGTTTGCTGCTGGTATTGAGATGAGCCTGATCATAAAGTTTTCATAGGCATCTGAAAACTATGATCAAGCTCCTCTCAGTGCCAGCAGCAAACTCCCACAGCACTATTGAGAATATGATGTAATCATGTCTTTTAGGGTATGGTCTCACCAACAGCCAAGTATGGGAGTGGAACATATAACTGAGCACAGCCTGCTGGGATGGGCTACCCTTTCCTTTACTCTCTCAGATTGACTTTTTGCTTAGTCAGATTCTGACTTAGCTCTGCCCAGATAGAGGATGAAATCAGTGATTTTCTTCTCTTCTTTTCTGGGATGTTGGGGATGATTCAGACAATCTGCTTCTCTGCCCATATTGTTTGACCATTTGGGCTGCTGCTTCTCTGGACTGATTCTGTCACTACTCCTGATCCATGGTGTTGTGGCCATGTGTGTTGCAGCAGCAGCACAGGGGCTTTCTGGAGAATCAGCAGTGGTTCCCTCCTAAAGCTCCTTTGGTGTGTGTGTGTGTGTGTGTGTGTGTGTGTGTGTGTGTGAATGATCTACCTTGCAGGGTGGTTCTGAATGCAATTAGGGATGGGTGAACAGATCGCGGTTCGGGTTCAGCCGTTCGGTTGGGCTGCGTTCATTTCGTCTGTTCAGTTCGTCCTTGTTCGGTTCGTCCGTTCAGTTTGGTGATTCGGCTAGTTCGCCGAGTTTGAGTTCGGCTGTTCTGTTCGGCCGTTCAGTTTGGCTGTTCGATTAGGCTGTTCGGCTGTTCAGTTCGGCCGTTCGGGAAATATTGTTATGGGTGTTTTTTTGTTTTTTATATGATTTTTTTGTTTTTATATGAGTTTTAATATTTATATGGGTTTTAATATTTTTATATTATTGTATTGATGTTTTAAATTGTTTTTATATTGTTTTTATTGTTGGAAGCCACCCCGGGCTGCTTTAGCAGGAGGGGCAGGGTATAAATTTATTAAATAAATAAAATAAATATTTATTTTTAATCTAATATTATATCTATCTATCTACACTTAATCTAACTGCCATTAACTATTCTAAATGCTATGAACTAAATGGATTATCTAATAAGTACACAGACCTAGGCTACTCCTACAAACACTAAAACTAAATCACTAACGCTATTTCTATCACTAAGTTAACTCCTACATCTATCTATCTATCTATCTATCTATGGAGATATATACATCCCATATATATGGGATGGGGGGAATCACAAACAGAAGAGGAGTCTGTAGTGAAATACATACATACTCAATAAGACTGTACAGTGAAATGCATAACACAAGGTTTCAGTTTAAGGTTTAAGTTTCATTTCAGTACAAAACTGAAATGAAACTTAAAGCAATCTAAAAATCCTACTCAACGCTTGCTGTTCCAGTGAACCTTTTTTTGCCATCTGAACTCACCAGAACATGATCCGAACTGACCGAACTGTTCGGCCATTTCACCATTCGGTGTTTGGTTTGTTCAGTATGTTCGCATTCGTGTTCGTGTTCGGTCGTCCGAACAGGCCGAGTTCGGGCCGAACTCCGAACTTCCGAACCGCGGTCGCCAATCCCTAACAACTATTGTAAAGCACTTTGGATGCTGAAAATTACTCTGTGATTGTTTAGGAAATTACAATAACGGCAAAGCTGTGATCATGGAAACATTTGTGGATAATGTTTGTGACAAAGGAATAAAATGCTATTTTATGGATTTTGTTAGTGGATAAAATCCAAAGCACAGCTAAGCCTGAGACACATCTGGCATTATGATATTTGTTTTAAAAAATGTTTTATTTCATGCAATAAGGACAGTGAGGGGAGGAAAGGGAGGACGAAGCGGTTCAGGGGAGAGTATGGTGACCTGAGGGGCAGTGTGTGTGGGAGAAAATCCATTTCTTGTCCCCTGGCCCATTCCAACCTAGCTATGCCCCTGGCTTTTCTCTATTATTGTTTCATATTCCAATGCCTGGGTGCACATATTTACCCTAATCAACTTACAATGCCATGTCCTATTCCATTCAGCTCTGCACAGGCTCGTCTCTAACCTCCATCACTGAATGAGCTGAACATCATCCAATAATACAATTAAACAATATGACTAACACCTGTCACATCTGGTTTATTCTGCCGCATATCTTCTCCTCAGGGGAAGATTGTACATACAATGTAGTGGCACATGAAATGATACAATGATAAAATGCCTTTTTGTAACAGGAGTATTTCTATTCCAATAAAATTGAGGTAGAAACAACAAAAAACAACCAACTTGTTAGAGAAAGTACACCCTCGTAATCATGAGCATTAACTTGTTCACCTTTGACCATCTCTAGAATGGACCATATTTGGTAAAAACAGAAGTGTGGCCAATGTGGTGGCTCCCTTACCCGGTTTGGGAAACAGCAGCTGCCCCTCTCTGGAGCACAGAGCAATAGCTCATGTGGTCGGAGAGCTGTCCTGCCACCTGCATGGCCTGTCAGGCTGAGGATCACAACAAACAAGTGGGTGGCCAGCCCCACTCTACTGCTAGCCCCTTGCCCCCCACCATGATGGACAGTCAATAATTGGAAGTCATGGCTAGGGGTGGGTCTTGGTTGGAAAAACCTGTTACCAGTTTCACCGGATACCGGATCTCCGAATACTGATTTATTGGATTAAATCCAGTATACCGGTACCGTTTCCCCCCCCCCCATTGAATTCAATGAGGAATTTTCCCCATTGAAATCAATGGCAGAAAAAACGAAAATACCTGTAAAAAAGACAACATTTCTCTTTTAAACAGTTAGCTAACATATAGTTTACTTTGTACTCAGCGTAGACTCACACTTATCCCTGCCCCCCCCCCCGAACCACACCCCTGGGCCCCAGTAAACTCCCCATAGTTTATTTCTAGATGTTCTTGTTTTTTGGTTCAACATAGTTCCTTCATATTTGGTTCAACATAGTGTGATTTCGGCACTCTAATCCAATAACCCAATAATAATCTATCCAATATATCACAGCAAGACAATCCAATAATCTATCCAAGCAATCTCTACCACAGCTAGCTAGATAGGTAGCTATTTATTTATTTAAAAATAAATAAATAGTAGATCACGTTGCCATCGCCTACACTTATCCTGAAACTCCGAATCCTCGATCTTCATGCCCTCCTTGGCCACCTGTAGAAGACTACAGGTGTAGGCTTCGGGACACAAGCCTTCCTTCAGGCTTGGAGAACTGGGAGGACTGAGTTAGCTCCCAGTTCTGTGACAAGCCAAAATAGAAGAGATGAAAGGTATGAGAAGGATAGGAGAGAGGAGAAATAGGAGGGGAAAGTCTCTTTTGTTGTGGTTCACGAGAAGAGGAAGGGGAAAAGATGGGTTCAGTGGGGAAAATGGGAAAGGGGACTCTTCTGCACCTCTCTCTTCTGCCTGGCTTGTCTGTTGGAGCTCTCTCTTCTGCAGCTCCATCTCTTCTACTCTTCTGCAGCTTTCTCGTCTGCCGCAGCTCTCTTCTGCAGCTCTCTCTTCTGCTCTCTTGTCTGGAGGGGAAAGAAAAGAAAAACAGTAAGTTAGTTGTTTTAATGCTGCTGAGATTTTTGAAAGAGGAAGTTCCAGACCCTCCCAACCCTCATGCCATCACTTACCTAATATTATCAGACTGGAGGACTCTTTGTGTAATGAACCCTCTGGACTGCCAGTTGTTTTCCATGGTCTAGGCTACAGAAACAGAAGAACCTTTTGATTTCAGCAGAAACACCCACTGAGGGAAAAAGGCCCCAATGCATTGTGCAGTGCACTGGTTGGGGGTGGCTGGCAGTAGCATTCTTCTTTTGCCTTTGTGGTCCACTCTTTTCCAGATGAGGTCCCATAGCTGAGGTGCTGGAGCCTCTGACACAGAAGGACTCCAGGCTATGGAATTATTTTTATTTCAAACCCATGATACTGGAGTCCTACCATGTCTGGAGGTGCAGTGATGGTGGTGGGGACACATCAGATGGCTGAGGGGGACCGGGCTGGAACTTAGGTGGGAGAGGTAGAGTGAGGTTGTGGGCCTGGGCCAATGGCCATGGGCTGGTCTGTGTCATGGGGGAGAGGCCCCCATCCCCCAGAAGATGTTCTGTCCTCCCAAAGCCCTCTGCATGTCTTCCTGGGTGCGGGGGCGGCCACCCCACACATGTAGGGCCGATGTGTACTGTGTGGTGTGCGACTGTGTGGCACATCGTGTGCCAGTCAGAGTGAAGGGCCCTGCTGGGGCATTCCATTCCAGGCACCGAGGATAGAGTGCAATGGATTAGCCTGCTGGGGTACTCCACTCCAATGTGTGTGTGTGAGAGAGTGTGTGTGTGTGATGATGAGGTTCCCAAAGAGGAACCCCCGTGTCGCGAAACAGCTCCAGCAGGAGCTGGCAATTATTGGCCCCAAAAAATAACTCCTTGCCCTTCCTGGTAGAATGGGATCAAAGGAGGCAAAATGTTGGCCAGCAATATATGGGAATTAAGCAGCAGTTTTTCTTCTACTTTTCCCTGGTGGAGTGGTTGGACTGGGACATTGCCATGCTGTGGGTGCCATGCTGACTGCACAAACCGAGGCCTCCAGCTGCTCTGAGCTCATCAATAACACTGCTGACCAAACTGCAGACCGATGTAATTGCCTGAATCTTCTCAGGATGTGCACAGGTGCAGGGGAATGAAGGTAGCTGGAGAGAATATCCCCTGGGGCTGGGCAATCACATCAGGTCCCCCAGTCAAAGGTATCACCCTCCAGGAACCCAAGAAGGGGAAGGTTAGTCTTGAGAAAGACCAACTCTTCCACTGTCCTTGGGTCAATTTTGGTGCAATGTGGGGTCACAATGTCTGCTGCCACACTGAACACTCGCTCAGAGGATACACTCGTGGGAGGACATGAGATGCATCGCACTGCTTCCTTTGTAAGTGGGGACCACACGTGCTTCTTCTGTGACCAGTAGGCCATGGGTTTGGTGGTTACAGGGCATGGGAGATCGGCAAGATATTGAGACACATAGATGTTTGCAATAACTTGTTGCTCCAGCTCACATGCAGGACCTGCATCCTCCTCCACCCATTCCCCCAGCCCAGAAAGAGTCATGGCAGACCGGCCCCCACTTGCAACCCCTTTAGGAGCAGTAGCACTTGCCGCATGCAGCGGGGACTGCTGCACTTGGCAATACTGCCACACCTCATTGACGAGCTCAAACCTATTGCTTGTGAAGGGAACGACAAGTGCAGCAATTTTCCTCTTGACCTGTGGATCGAGTAGTGCTGCAAGAAAATGTGGCCAACTTCCTACCAAGATGCTGAAATGTCTTTTAAGTCCATTGACCAATTCCTCTGTCAGGGCCCTCACAGACTCACAAAGTTCAGCATGAGAAAGAATGCCTTACATTCGTCACCACAGGATCATGAAAAGTGGTAACACCTGGCACAGACTGGAAAGCTCTGAGCTGAGCTCCACCGTGCCAACGTGAAATGGCTCCAGAACCTGCGTAAGCTGCTCCACCACTGTCCACTCCTCCCTGGACAGTGGTGTTGCCCCAATGCTCCGTGACAAGCATAGGGCATGCAGCACCTCCTTCTCCTCCAGGAGTGGTTGCAGCATAAAAAAGGTGGAGTTCCACCTTGTGGCAACATCCTGAATCAGCTGGTGAAGAGGGGAGCCCAACTCCTACTGCTTCTCTCGCAGTGCCCAGCTGGATGAAACTGACTGGTGGAAGAAACCAGCAATCTTCCTGGCAGTTCCAAAGATGTCTTTGATGGCCTCGGTCCCAATGATGACATTCTGAACCACCAGATTCAGAACATGCGTGCCACAGCGAATGTGGGTGTACCCACCATGACTGATGACTGCAACCTTATTAGTGGTGTTACCGGTTACAAAGTAACCAACCTAACCGACCTCGAAGGTAGAACCCTCAGACTGGGTCCACCTACCCAGCATGACTTCTACCATCTTAAGGAATTTATCCAATGTGTGCTCCCTGTAAAACACCTGGGCATGTAGCAATGCCCAGCGATGCTTTCCAGAGGGCACCGCTCCTCCAGTGCTGCTGCTGCTGCTGCTGCTCCTTCCTGTGCTGGTGACAGCAACTGGTGACATCTGCCACCAGTGTGTGGTCAATGACAAATAGGCATGGACTGCACTCTGGATAGTCCACAGGTCTGAGGTAAAATGTACCATGGCCCCCTCCGCATGTGAGAACTCTGCAAGGAGCTGGGACTTCACCCTCCTGTACTGAGATGGATAACCTTCGAGCAGAAGGTTTTGCTGCAAGGGACACTGTAACGTGGCTCTAGAAAATTCATCAGCCATTTGAAACCGACACCCTCAACAAGGTTGAACAGCCGCTCATCCAGGGCAATCACTTCCCCGATTGTCTTGGCGATGGCCACAGCCCGGGGGTGTCTTGAGGCAAATGACTGCTTCCTTTCCCAGATAACAGTTACAGTATACTGGGAAGACGATGACTGGGAAGTGGTGGGCTCGGTTGAGCAGCTAGCGCTCTTCCTCTGCCTCTTCTGGGGCTGGGTGGTGGTTTTGGCACCATCACGAGATGGCCCGGTGGTAGCAGTTGCAGCGGGAGTGGAAGAGGGTTCCTCCTCCTCCAGGGAACTATCACCCACAACCTCTACAACTGCCACCTCCCCACGTGGTCACTTGGAACGGCACTCTGTAGGATCACGGATGTACCCATGGTGCCATTTCAAGTGACTTCGAAGGCCAGATGTGCCCCAACTCATGGGATCAGAGCCACTACGACTGACCTTGGCATGGCAGTGCGCGCACACTACCTTTGAGTGGTCTTCCTCCCAGATGTCAAAATGAGACCACACCCAGGATGTGATCTTCTTCATGCATGTTCCTGGGAGGGCAGGAGCAGTACGAGGGGGGGTCAGCCTCTTGGAGGTAGTGCTCAGTATCACACTTGCATAAGGGGCAGTGGTAGCTGGCACAGAATGTATGGGTGTGGAGGGCGGGGCCCGAGGAGGTGCGGGTGCACTAGACTGAGTGTCAGCAAGGGGAGAGGGCAGGGATGCAGGTGTGATAGAGTGCATGTCGGAATTGGACGGGGCCGGGGAAACTGGCAACTGGATGAAGGTAAGGGCATGTGCGGAGGAGAGCTGTGCACTAGGAGCAGGCGTAGCAGCAGAGGAGGTAGCCTCCTGGCAGCAACGGGGAGGAAGAAGCACCCTCCTCCCATCCCAGCCTCTGCTGTGGCTTCAAGGTGCGTCCAGAGACCTTCATCTTGGGTGCACTTGAAGCTGGTGTGCTGGAGGAAGAGGCCACTGGTGGCCTTACCTCCGGTGTCCCTGTGCCAGACAGAGTAAGCTGTCTAAGAGGAAGAGGCTTCTTGCCTGTTCCGGCACTGCCACTCATGGTCTGTTTCTTAGTTCCACGGCCACTCATGTTTAAGCTGTGTTGTGAACACTAAGAAAGGACCACCAGCAACAGGTGTGTGTGTGTGATGTGATGTGATGTGATGTGATGTGATGTGATGTGTGGGGACTGGTGGGGGTAACTAACTGTGGGGACCAACTAACTGTGGGGACCAACTGACCAGTGAGGACCAACTTAGTGTGGGGACCAACTAAGTGTGGGGACTGGTGGGGGTAACTAACTGTGGGGACCAACTAACTGTGGGAACCAACTAACTGTGGGGACTGGTGGGGGTAAATAACTGTGGGGACGGTGGGGGCTAACTGTGGAGCAAGGGGGGTGGGTAGAGTGAGTGGGCTGAGGTAGAGGTGGGGGTGAGGTAGAGTGGGTGGGGTGAGGTGGAGTGAGTGGGGTGAGGTAGAGCGAGGGTGAGGTAGAGTGAGTGGGGTGAGGTAGAGCAAGGAGGGTGAGGTAGAGTGAGTGGGGTGAGGTAGAGGTGGGGTAGAGCAAGGGGTGAGGTAGAGGTGGAGTAGTGCAAGGGGGTGAGATAGAGGTGAGGTAGAGCAAGGGGTGAGGTAGAGGTGGGAAAGAGCAAGGGGGTGAGTAGAGTGAGTGAGGTGAGGTAGAGGTGGAAGTGGGGTAGAGCAAGGGGTGGTAGGTGTGGTGCGGTGGAGGTGAGTGACTACTCGCTTGCTAGTGATGCTCGCTTACCCCGCAGCCGATGTCCGGCGTTGCCAACTGTCCAGTTCAACACAGTCCAGTGGCTGGCGGATGCAAATGAATATTTTTTTTTAGTGTACTGCACAGCTCTGCACTGGACTCCAACCAGCCCAAAACAGGGAAAAACCAGTCAATGACACCAAAACAAAAACCTATGGGCAAGCTCACATGCAGTGAGCCACACAGATTTTTTTTTAAAAAAAAGAACCCAAAGACATCCTGCAGAAAAACACCTCAGGGCACTGCACCCCAAAATCAACACGAACAGACACAACAGTACAAAAACATTGCCTCACATTCCCTTATCGGGCAGAAGCACACAGACATAATCAGTGATTGATTACTCAACTGCAGCACAAATGGCGTCATGCAAATTCAAAGAAGCAACACACCTTGCAGAAAAAAGCCCAAACTCAACCCCAAAATCATGCACCCCAATATCCACACCAAGAGACACAACAGTGCCAAAACTGTGACTCACATGCCCTTATGGGACCCCCCAGTGCTACACGCAATAAGGTTGCACCAGCCCAGCCCAGCACTCACCAGCACCATGTTTAGTCTAGCGAAGGGAAGACTGAGTGTAGAGACAGGATTGGAGTCTTAAAATAGAACCCTCAGTCAGCCAACGAAACTAAAATAAAAGCCTCAGCCACTGACTGCACACATGCCACAACCATTGGCCTGGCAACTGGGGAACCTCCCCACCCCCAGACCTGAAGGCACAACAATTCAACCCAAGCAAGCAAGCGGGCATCGCACAGCCACCTTTCTCCCCATCCCCTCTGGCTGAGCTTCAAAAAAGCCTCAGCCACCCATTGCACGCATGCCATAACCATTGGCCTGGTAACTGGGGAACCCCCCACCCCCAAACCTGAAGGAAAAACAAGTCAACACAAGCAATCGCCAAGCGGGCATGGCACAGCAACCGTTCTCCCCTCCCCCACTGGCTGAGCTTCCAAAAAGCCTCGGCCACCCACTGCACACATGCCACAACCATTGGCCTGGCAACTGGGGAACCTCCCCCACCCCCAAACCTGAAGGCACAACAAGTCAACACAAGCAAGTGGGCATGGCACAGCCAGCCACCTTTCCCCCCAACCCACAGTGGCAGAGCTTCAAAAAAGCATCAGCCACCCACCACATGCAAGGACAAGCAGGGCACCCCCACACCCCAAAACAAGACAGGACAAGAGTCAACAGAAAACCACACACAGTCACACACCATGGTGACAAGGCCACCGTTCCCCACCCCCTGTGCCAATGGAAACTCATCATGGCATCCCCACCAAGCTGCTGCCAAGCCCCCACAGCATATGTCCTGCGGGCTACCATTCCCCCCCCATGCTATCCCTATCCCAACACTGAGTTTAGGAGTACCTGTGTACTACCCTCCCCATCCCCCTTGCTAAGGGCACTGGGGGGATCCTGTACTTATCCCATAAAACCACAAAGGAAGTTAAGGAACCCCAAACTTACCAACAGTTGCATGCACGCACGCCTCCAGCAGTCTGTGGATCCTTCCAGTCTCCAAGCCTGCTGTAAAATGGCTGGCCAAGCACAAGCTCCAGAAGTTCCCCCAGAAAGAAAAAAACCCACCAAGATTATTGGCCAACCCTAGCAGCCAGTCAAGTGCCCAAAACCCCAAGGAAACCTTCAGGATTGGATGCCTTCTTTGATTTCAAAAAAGTCAACCAATCCAAGTCAGGGTAAAACAGGGCACCCAATGTAACCATGACCCTTTGGGAGGGGGCAGGGAGGGACTCAAGTCAAAACAAACTCTGCAAAACAAAAACCTGTGCCAACTGCCACCTTCTAGCCGTTTAAAAGATCCGGTAACCGATACCAATGCAAATATCTGGTATGGCCGGTTTTTATCAGATTATTGGATTAAATCCAATACTGAAAAAAACAGCTGTTTCGGTTCTCGGGAGAACCGAACTTCCCACCCCTATGGCAGTTGACCATAGTGGCCCCCAACCAGAAGCAGATAAGGCGGGACAAAACACTGGCCCACTGGAGCCAGCACTGGCCCATATGGGCAGTCCTTAGCCTGGGCTGTGATCTCAGAGACTTCTGACAATGACGCCTGTGTTATCCACCTACCCACCACATGGCAGTACTGGACCAACGTCTGGAAGAGTGTGAGCAAAGAACAATGAGGATTGGGGCCCTTGTTGACTGGTGTGGGTGGCCCTTAGCCTGAACTGTGATCTCAGAGTTTTCTGAGGACTAGTGACGGCTGGTAGGTTCTAAGGCTGTGTGGGTCAGTGAATGGCGCCAGTAGTGTGTAGAGCTAATGTTAGGTGGGGCCAAGTCAACAGTAGGGAGTGCCAAGCAAAATTTTGAAATTAATATGGAATCTTAGAGCCTCAGTTCCCCATCTGTAAAATATGGGAATGTGTATCTGTCTCTCCCTGTGTTCCCCCTTCACCCTTGTCCTTATTAGATTGTAAGAACACTGGCAAGGACCTGTTTCCAAAAACCCCAAACAGACAATGTGTTCAATGACAGGAGTACCATAACTAGATCAGATTACAGAAATTTCCAGTACCTTACTTAAGTTGCAATTCAAGGAAACATTACAGTTTCTGAAATAGACAGCAGCACAGGCAAAATTTAAAATGCATGGAAAATTCAGGAAAACCCAATGGGATTATATGGAATCCTGAAATACACACCATAAATGCTGCAATTGGTCCCTAGGAGGGAAAATATTTCCCACCTCTGATATAGTGACAAATGTAGCTATTTTCTCCTTCAAAAAGACTAAAACCACACAAGGCTGCATGCAAAATCAGCAAAGCAAGTATTTATTTAAGTGCTTTAGTCACTGAACAGCTTTGTCACCATATAAATTCTTTGGGAAAGCTTCTATATTTTCTTTGTGATTATTTGCACAAGCCCACCAAAATAGCCCAACCAATTTAAGCATTCAAAGTTCAACTTTCTCAAGCATCAAATCACACAGGAACTAAAAAATGCAAATTATCCAGATTGTACTTGCATGGACACCAATATACATAAGGTAAATGTTGTTAGTATAGTATATTCAGCACAATTATTTTCAAACCAAACAGAACACTGTTATTGAATGCACTTTGACAACAAGCAACTACACGGACTGAGTGATGGAGGTCCACAAGCAGAAAAGAGGGCTGGGACAAGCAACAGCAAATTTTTAGTTCATATGTACAAATAGAGAAAGTCATAATGACAATCAAGACATTTGGCATATAAAGCATGAGTTGCTATTTTTTCAAACAAACCAACTAACAGGTCAGACTTGGAGCTTAAACAATAATTAACCTGGGGTTCTTTCCATTTGCCTTCAGTTTATTAGCCAAACACTGCAGTCATGTTTTAAAGCTTCTCTCCACAACTTTAGGGAAACCTGCTTTTTTAGTGAAAGCCAAAAATCACAGGCTTATCACAACTCTCATCACTTATGGATTTTCAACACCCTTATGCTCACCCCACTTCCCCAAGTGGTGGAAAGTTCCAGGGGCACCCTTGCTGGGTGGTGTCCCTTTGGCAAGTGAGAGTAACTGGAGACTTACTGTGTGGTATAATAGTCCTTTTATTTACACATGTACAAGTTGAAAGGAATGACTGGGATCACTGCCAGCTCCTCCAGTCAGGTCCTACTGAACCCTCCAGGTTCAGTACCACAAGGGCTTCTCAAAAGGCTATCTCTCTCTAGCCTTCTGCCCCAAAACTCCAACATGCGACCTCCAAGCAGGCTGAAACTCTACTCTGACACAGTGACAGCTGTCCCACCCAGCGTCCCAGCACAAACCATTGTTCTAAGACAAGGGGCTGGCAGACAAGGTCAGGTGTGGCCTATGGTCCTATACAATTACTTCCATTCCAGGGGGAATGAATCCCAAAAGAAAGTTACATTCTAAGGGAGGCCCCAAATCCATAACACTTAAAAACACAAGGCTCCTGAATTGGCAACACTGAAACAGGCAAACTTAAAAAAAAACACACAACAAAAAAACCCCAAACCTATACTTTAAAGAAATCAACCAACCCCAAACTTCAGCCCATGATGGCACCACCACAAACAAATCTCACCCCCTGAAGTTTACTCAGTAACCTGAGGCTCAGGGGTCAAATGTGGCCAATGGCAAGGTTTTTGTTTTAGTTTAGCTTATTAGATTTCTAGGCCACCCCCTCCTGCTCCTGCTACACTAATCTGCCATGGGGAAGAAAAACTATTTTTTTATTGAAGTGGAGACGAAGGACACTAAAACTTAACAGACAGGAGCAGGCAGTTGCAGCCATGGCCATTTGCAGAAAACTGGCTCCACTGAAACTGCAGCCTGGCTACGCCCACGAAAGGGAGGCGGGAGGAGGAGAATCCAGAAGGCCTGTCCTGGAAGGCATTTTTTCAAAGTGCCCTGCCAGGTAATTGATTCTAATTGCTGCAGGGCTCCCATTGGAACCCATTGCATGCTTCTGGCCACACCTTCTGGCTATGATGCTTTGGGTGTTCACTCTGGAGAGCGACCCATCTCACATCACAGCCATCCAGGCCAGACCAACCAGGGCCAGGATGGAGGAGGAGCCAGGAGAAGGACTGCCTAGGAGGCATGATTATAACTGAATGCTCATTTCCCACTGGAACCCATTGGCTGCTGCTGGCCACACTTTCTGGCTGTGATTAGGGATGGGCAAATGCGGTTTGGAAGTTCAGAGTTCGGCCCGAACACGGTCTGTTTGGCCGACCGAACCCAAATTCGAACATGAACTGACCGAACTGAACTAGATTCCGAATGTCGAAATGACTGAACAGTTCTGTCAGTTCGCATCGCGTTCGGGTGAGTTTGGGTGGCAAAAACGTGTCACTGGAAGGAAAAAAGTGACAAGGAGGGGGAGTCAGCTGAGGAGCAGACTTCCAGGCACCACGGGTGGAGAGGCTTGGAGTAGCAGCCAGCCTGGCCAATCATCATCTCTTTTCGCCTCAGACCACTGGCTTCGCAGTCTGCGATTGGCACGGGCTAGGCTGCACGGAGCCAATGGGGCTTATGGTGAGGCGGGTGCAAAAAGAAACAAAACTGATTGTCTCCCCCCTTCCCAACACCTTCTGAGTTAGTCACTGTTCCTGAACAGCAGGCGTTTCAGAAGGCTCCCTCTCTCCCAGCAGTTTTTGTTCCTTCCTATTCCTAATCCATTGCCATCCTCCTCCTATTTCACCCATCCAACCCATTTACCTCCATATTATCATTTATTTAGATTATATTAGATAGATTTAGGTGTTATTTTTTGTTTTTACCCCTCCCTGTGTTCCCTGTGTTCAATCTTCCTTCCTCCCTCCCCCCTCCATTGAATCCTTTCCCTCTCCCTCTTATTCCATCCCTGATTCCCTTCCTCTGTTTTAAGTTTTGGATTTATTTAGAGTAGGATTATTATTAGATTGATTTTCATTTCAGTTTTGTACCCCTCCCTGTGTTCTTTGTGTTTCCCCCTGAGTAATATTGTATATAGATAGATAGATAGTTATTAGATAGATACTAGTTACAAGATAGATATACATAGTAGTTTGCTTAGCTATAGAGATAGATAGAGATACAGTATGTTTGTAGGACAAGGCCTTTGTACTTAATTATTAGGATATTCCATTTAGTTCAATAGGTTTTAGAATAGTTAATAGCAGTTAGATTTAGTGTAGAGATAGATATATAAAAAAAGAAACAGCAATTCCAGCCCCAGGATCCGCCATCAGGGTTCTGGGGCCAAGTTACAGGCAGGGAGGGCTGTGGCCAATATTTAGAAGCTGCCACTCTAGCCCCAGGGCCCACTGTCATGGGTTGGGCCATCATTCCTCGTACACAGGCGATGTCATTCCACCGCATCAAGAAACAGCCACTCCAGCCCCAGGACCCGCCATCATGGTTTTGGGGCCTATGTTACTGGAAGGGAGGGGTGTAGCCAATATGTATCTTGAAGCTGCCACTCTAGTCCCAGGACCCACCATCATTAATCTGGGGCCATCATTCCATCCTCACACAGAGGCGATTTTATTCCACCGCACCAAGAAACAGCCATTCCAGCACCAGGACCCGCCATCAGGGTTCTGGGGCCAAGTTACAGGCAGGGAGGGCTGTGGTCAATATCCAGAATATGCCACTCTAGCCCCAGGACCCACTGTCATGGATCTGGGACCATCATTCCTCGCACAGAGAGCCTTTTTCTGAACGCCTGAACCGAACCGAATACGACTGAATCGAGCGGCCGAACCGAATGGGCGAACCAAACTGGACTAAACCTAATGGCCAAACCCAAACCGCGATCTCTTCACCCATCCCTAGCTGTGATGCTCTGGGAGTTCACACCAGACAGAGAGTGCCCTATCATCTGGGGGTTGTCTTCAGGGCAGCAGGCCACACTCAGGTGCAGCAGCACCAGCACCAGAAGTGAGACAAGCAGTTTGTTGGATGCGGGTGCAGGCTGGCTGGTGCCATGAGCACAAGGGGCGTGGCACTTCCCCCAGTTCCCTTATGCACCAGCCTCCCCTGACGAGGACACAGCCCAGGCTAGCCACCCTACCTGCCCCAGGGCAGTACTGTGCAACATCTGGCAGTACACAAGTGGGTCCTGGGCCACAGTGGGTGAGCATCACATCGGTTTTACCCATTATTGGAGAAGTATAAGAATCTTCTGGAGGCAGAATTGTATGGTTGAAAGGGACATCCAGAGCCATGCTGTTCAACTTCCTGTTCCAGGACAGGATGCCTTTGGAGAGGAAACTAAAAGGCACATGAGGATACTTCTGATTAGAAAAATAAATACTAGACTAAACTCGGTGTCAGCTGTGTTAGGGAATATGTAAGTAAAGGAGTAAATTGAGCAAGGAAGCAGTTTATCTCAAACTAGTTAGCTTTGTCCATTATGTTTTTTATTATCACAGCTTCCATGTTAATGTATATGCAACACTGCACAATGAAGTGCTAATTTTTGACAGACTGACTCTCTTGAGTGTTATAATCTAGATTGGTACATAGATAGCCTTGTGTGAGTGAAGCGGGATGATCTTGGTATCAATTTTCATTCACATATATCTCAAAGCACTTTACAAATTTTGTTAAAATGAGGAAGAGAGATAGTTCTGTATAATAATGTTTCCTATTTGATATCGGCATGGCTACATTCCCCACAAGAGGTAAAGACACTCCCCATTAGTTTTATCATTCATCTGAAATAAGCGTTGATTGTTCTTTTACACTACAGCGTATTATCCTGTATTTTGCATATATCATATGGTTTGCAGAAACACTGCCTTCGAATGATCTTGGAGAGTTTTTATTAATAATGAGGCTGGGTACTTTATTTGAAATCAGTCTAATGGCACAGACCTTAGAGGGGGAAAAATACACTATGTGCTATGCACGTAAATATATGCACAAAACAAACAAAAAAACCACTATGTGCCCCACATGGCCAGACTGCACATGGCAAAGGTGCAACCCAGGCTGATGCAACCCCCTGAACCCACACACACCGGGGGATGGAGCAGGAGTTATGCCTGCTCCATCCCCTGGACTGCAGGGTGTGTGGGCTATGGGGTCACATCGGCCTGGGTTGCACCTTTGCCCTGTGTGGCTCTGATGCGTATGCAGCACATTCTAGTCTGAACATTGCACCTGCGGGCAGCATGCGCAGGCTGTAGGACTGTACTCATAGACTACGATTAGCTTCCAACACAAAATTACAATGTCACTGTATAGCATTGCAATCATAACACCTCAACAGTCTGCTCCGATTTTTGAAAGAAAAAGCACTTCTTAAGTCTTGCATGCTGTTAGATGGAGGAGGCATAGAACACAGGTACGGGTTAAAAAGACAGCAACTCTTTATTTAAACACAACATCACTCTTGTGGAAGTGAGTTAATCTCTTTTCTCCAAAACCAGGACACACCTGTTTACTTGCCCCGCTAGACTCATCCACCCACTGACCCATACCCAGGCCATTTTAAAATGAGCACGGTTGAGGGGAGTCCTTGTCCGCTGAGTGCAATAGTCATGGAATGCCCAATCAGGGTGGAGCGCATGGGGAGATAGTCTAATGAGCAGCTCCATGGGTGGACACACTACCCCTGCCATGACCATGAAGGAGGGGGCAGTGGAATTGACATATCCCAGCTGAGCGCTGGGGAACCTGGGCTCCCCAGCACTCCCGGCTGGTTCCTGTGCCTTGCAAAGGCTGTTTCCCTGTCTGCACTGTGTCTGAACAGTGGACCAGTCAGCTGACATGGCTGAATGTCATCGTTCAGGTGGACTGGGGATGCATGGGCATTGGCTCCCACCCACTGTTTTGTCTGCTCCTGCATGACACACGCCAGCTTTTTTGCCAGTGCTCCATGAATGGACAAGAGTGTGTGCTGTGTGGATCACGTGAGCCTGTTCCCACGCACACCACCTTCACATGGGTGTTCAGGTAGGTGATTGACGGGTGGACATGGGTGTTTGTGTCTTGTTTTAAAATGGCCCCAGATATATATCCATAATCTCTCACTCACTCACACAGAGATATCCATACGTGCACAGATGTGCATCCATCCATCTATCCATCCCCTTCCCTCCCCACCCCCACATGCCCTCCCTCTCTTTGATACAGAAATATCCACACAAACAGAGGCATTCATGCACACAGTTCAGAGTCTCTCTCACATGTACACACAGTAATGAATGCACCCAATGAGTCTCTCTCTCTCTCTCTGTCTCTCTCTCTCTCTGTCTCTGTCTCTGTCTCTGTCTCTCTCTCTCTCTCTCTTTCTCTCTCTCTCTCTCTCACACACACACACATGCAATTAACTATTCAGTCTCTGACCCTTTTCACACGAGATGCCCCCACCCATCTCCATGCAGTTTCACTGTGTGGAGATAGGTGGAGGTGCCTGGAATGCCATTAGGGATGAGTGGGCATGCATGTATGCTCCTGCGCTACACCAATCTCCACACTTCACCCATGCACGAAGTAATGGGCTCCAATGCTGGTTGCACCAACTGTGGAGATGCGTGGAGGTGGGTGGAGATGGGTTCCCATGGGCGCACACCCACCTCCACCCACCACGGCACTACACCCATCACATCTACCCACCACTGCCTGTTTGAAATTGGCCTCTCTCTTGCACATATCCACTCAGTCTCTCACATATGTACTGGTATGCATGCGTGCACCCATTCAGTCACTCTCTCTCTCTTGGCAGAAAGCCCTGGTGAGGGGTGACAGGGTGGGGGTGGTGGAGGAAGAGATGCAATAGGTTTATTATTCTTTGCTGCCCTCATAGTGTTTGCTAAGTTTTGTCCAGCTCAGCTTTTCCGGAGCTGGTCGGTCCAGCCTCCCTCCACCTGGAACTGGAATCTTCCTTTACCCACTGTGACATGTTTGTGGATTACTTTGCAGTAGGGATGGGCAAATGAGGTTTGGAATTTCAGAGTTCAGCCCAAACTTGGCCTGTTCGGATGACTGAACCAAATTTCTGAACTGAATGCTCAAATTTCCGAAGAGCTTGGAAAAGTTCAGATGAGTTCGGGGGTGGGAAAAATGTTACTTTGGGTGGGAAAAACATGACTGGAAGGGGGAGGCATCTGAGTAGCAGACTTCCTGGCACCAGGGGTGGACACCTGGGGTAGTTTCAAGGCCAAAAATACTGATACCAAAAAAAATTCGGTTTCGGTACCGATAGCACTTTTAAAAATGTTCGACCGAGTTCGGACGAACCGAACTCTGCCGAACCGAACAGCTGAACCCGAACTCGGGTTTTGAACTGAACAACCACACATCCAAATGACGTTCTGTTCGCCCATCCCTACTTTGCAGACAAAATTGCTCGTATTCACCACAACTTCAACTCTACACTTATAACAATAGGAGAACCAGAGGCTGTGAAAACCCCACCTTGTCTGTGCGGGGGTGGATGGGATAGTTCTTGAATGTTTCCATTCCTTCCTGGTCGGGAGAACTCAGCGGGTGGTACTCAGAGATTGTTCATCATCTCCCTGGGACCTCTCATGTGGAGTCACACAAGGTTCCATTCTGTCTCCTCTCCTGTTCAACGTATACATGCAGCCACTGGGTGAGGTCCTGAGATAGTTTGGTGTGCAGTGCATCAATATGCTGATGACACCCAAATTTACCTCTCCTTTTTATCTGACCCAGACCCAGAAGTCTCAGTGCTTATCCGGTGTTTGTTGGCTGTGGGGGACTGGATGAGGGCAAGCTGACTGAGGGTGAATCCCAACAAGATGGAAATGATGCTAGTGGGTTAGGTGGTGGGTGTGGTGTCCCCTGGTGCACAACCGGTTTCTGGCCTTGTGAGGCCAAAAGCGTCCGGCTGTCTGGCCGTGCACCTAAGAGTCCTTAAGCGTGGCCCTTAGTGGGACCAGGAGGGCCAGGGAGCTATCAATAATAGACAGGGGGTACTGGAAATTAGGGAAAGTGGGTGAGGGGGGATGGCTTGCTTGTCTTATGGGGAAAGGGGATGAAGGGACTGTGTTGGGGGGAGGGGTGACTCCCTTCAGTGTGAGGGAGTGGGAATTGCCCTATGATGCAAGAGGAGGATAGGGGGTGTAGTAGTGGGTGGGGGTCTCCCTGGGGAGGCTGGCAGGATGGCCTCCGGGGTGTGTGTCTTCTGTCTCTTATACACATCTAGATGTGTATAAGAGACAGGAAATGCCCTCTGATGCAAGAGAAAGGTAGGCAGTGTGGTAGTGGGTGGGGGTCTCCCTGGGGAGGCTGGCAGGATGGCCTCCGGGGAGTTTGGGGGGGTGAACCAGGGGGACGGTCCGCAGCTATAGGGGGGTCATCTTGGGCCGGGGGAATTATGGTCCATCTGGGAGGCAAATTAGAGCTGTGAGGCAGGACAGATGTTATATTCCTGTTCCGCTCACTAGCTCTCAGGCAGACAGTGAGGCGATCAGGGATCAGAGGGCCCCGACCTTGGGTTGCTGCTGATGAATGCGAGGTTGGTAGCCAATAAGTCAACTGCAGTCCAGGAGATGATCCAGGACCAGACAGCTGACCTCACATGTATCACAGAAATCTGGCTGGGAAATGAGTCGGGCATATATTGGCTGACTTTATTCCACTGGGTACTCCGTGAAGCATCAACCGAATCTGGGGTGGTGGTGTAGCCATTGTTTTTAAGGATACACTGTCTATGAGGAGATTTCCTCTGCAAACTATCATCGGGATACAGGGCCTAAATTTGGAGTTAGATTTGGCAAGAAACAGATTAGGGATATTGCTGATATGCCGGGCACCCACCTATATGGTCGTTTCCCTATTCACACTGACTGAGCTGGTGTCGGGTGTGGTCTTACCGTCTCCCAGGGTGATAATCCTGGGGGACTTCAATATCCATGCCGACACCAGTCTTGGAGGGGCAGAGTGTGAGTTCATGGCTGCCATGGCAACCATGGGCCTATTTCAGAGGATGGTGGGCCCCACACACAGTGGAGGACATACCCTAGACATGATATTTTGCACAGGCCGTGAGGTGGGGGATCCGTTAGTGAGGGAGGAGTCAGCAGAGCCCTTGTCATGGACAGATCATTATCTCCTCCAGGTTGGTATCCTGGCGCATGTCAATCCCTGGGAAGGTTCTAGGGATGGGCGAACGCGGTTCAGAAGTTCGGAGTTCAGCCCAAACTCGGCCTGTTCGGATGACCGAACCGAACCAAACTTCCAAACACGAACTGGCCAAACCGAACTCAATCCAAATGGCGAAATGACCGAACAGTTCGGTCAGTTCGGATCGCATTCGGGTGAGTTCGTGTGGCAAAAAAAGGTTCACTGTAAGGTCAAACGTGACAGGGAGGGGTAGTACTAGTCACTGAGGAGCAGACTTCCAGGCACCAAGGGTGGAGAGGCTTGCAAGAAATGAAACTATCTGCCTCCCCCCTTCCCAACACCTTCTGAGCTAATCGCTGTTCCTGAACAGCAGGCATTGAGTAGGATTATTAGATTGCTTTAAGTTACATTTCAGTTTTGTACTGAAATGAAACTTAAACCTTAAACTGAAACCTTGTGTTTGTGATTCCCCTCCCCCATCCCATAGATAGATAGATAGATAGATAGATAGATAGGTTAGGGATAGTACTTGTAGGAGCTAACTTAGTGATAGAGATAGTGTTAGTGATTTAGTTTTAGTGTTTTAGGAATAGGCCTGTGTACTTATTAGATAATCCATTTAGTTCATAGCATTTAGAATAGTTAATAGCAGTTAGATTTATTGTAAATAGATAGATATAATATTAGATAAAAATAATAATAAAAAAACCCATCTAAAAACAAAAAACCCAAATAAAATACAAAAGAAAACCATATAAAACCCAATTAAAAAAATAAATAAATTATAAAAAACAAAAAAAACACCCATAACAACATTTCCCGAATGGCCGAACGGCCGAACCGAACGGCCGAACCCGGCAAGCTAACCAAACTGCCGAACCGAACGGACAAACCGAACACAGCCGAACCAGATGGCTGAACCGAACGGACGAACCAAACGCAGCTCAACCGAACGGCCGAACCCGAACCGCGATCTGTTCGCCCATCCCTAGAGGGTGCAGAACCAATTAGGATGGTTCGCCCCTTACGGCTTATGGAACCCAGAAGGTTCCAGATTGCCTATGGGGATGTATCCTCTGATCTCGATAGCTGCTCACTCGATGACCTCGTGACCATGTGGAATTCTGTGTTGATGGAGGCCATTGACTGGGTGGCTCCTAGGCATCTGCTCCTGAACTGCCGACAGCGCAGGTCCCTGTGGTATATGAAGGAGCTACGGCGGATTAAGACGGAAGGGTGGTGGTTAGAGCGATGGTGGTGTCACTCACGTGCTGAAGTTGACCAATTGCGGCATAGAATCCAGTTACGTACCTATGCCATGACGGTGAGGGAAGCAACAAACATTTTCTTTGCTGCCCTCATTGCGTCTGCTCAGTCCCACCAAGCGGAGCTTTTCCGGGTGGTGAGGGGGCTGGTCAGTCCAGACTCCCTCTGCCTGAATTTAGAGTCCTTGAATGCCCACTGTGATTTTTTCGTGGACTTTTTTGCAGACAAAATCGCTCAGATCCACCACGGTTTTGATGCAATATTTTTAGCAGTGGATGATCCAGAGGCAGTAGAAGGCCTTCCTTGTCCTGTTTTATGTGATGAATTTTGGAATGTGTCACCCTCAGATACGGGTGATGCCCTGGAGACTGTGAAAGCCACTTATTGTGAATTAGACCCATGCCCATCCTGGCTGGTCAAGGTCAGTCGGGAGACATTAGGGCTGCTGCTGGCGGGGATTGTCAACATCTCCCTCGCGGAGGGCAGGGTGCCAGACTCCCTTAAGGAGGCTCTGATGTGGCTCCTGCTCAAGAAGCCATCGTTGGGCATTGGAATCCCGGCCAGCTATCGGATAATCTCTAACCTTCCCCTTTTAGGGAAGGGTATTGAGCAGGTGGTGGATCAACAGTTGCAGGAACATCTGGACCAGATTAACTGTCTCAATCCCTCGCAGTCTGGTTTTTGTCCTGGATATGGCACAGAGACTGCACTTGTGGCCATGGTCAATGACCTCTCCCATGAGTTGGACCAGGGTCATTCGACCCTGTTGATCCTATTAGATCTCTCAGTTGCATTTGATACCGTTGACCATGAGTTGTTGGTGACTCGGCTGCAGAACCGGGCAGGGATTGGCGGGACTGTTCTTGAGTGGTTCCGCTCCTTCCTGACTGGGAGAGTCCAGCATGTAGTCCTGGATAATTTTTCATCTTCTCCCCAGGGCCTCACGTGTTGAGTCCTGTAGGGTTCCATCTTGTCCCCTCTCTTGTTCAATGTGTACATACAGCCTTTGGGGGAGGTTGTTAGGGAGTTTGGTGTTTCTCTCTTTTTCATCTGACTCAGACCTGGCAGTCTCGCTGCTTACCCAGTGCTTGGCAGCTGTGGGGGATTGGATGAGGGCAAACCATCTGAAGTTAAATCCCCGAAAGAAGGAGGTGGTGGTCATGGGGAAGACAGGGGGAGTGGTGGCCCCCATCATTGATGGGATCCGTCCTGCCCTGGTATTTCAGGTTCAGAGTCTCGGTGTGCTCCTGGACCCACAGCTCTGCCTAGATACCCAGGTGGTGACTGTGGCGAAAGGGGCATTTTGCCAATTACATCTGGTGCATTGGCTTTGTCTGTATGTCTCAGACTCTAACCTAGCCACGATCGTCCATGCTTTTATTACCTTGCGACTTAAATACTGTAACGCACTCTACGTGGGACTACTCTTGGTGCTGGTTCGGATGCTGCAGCTGGTGCAGAATGTGGAGGCTCATCTCCTAATGGGGACAGGCCAACACAAGCATATTACACCAGTGCTTCACTCTCTGCACTGGCTGCCTATATTCTTCCGGGCCGAATTCAAAGTTTTGGTGTTGATCTTTAAATCCATGAATGGTTTGGGCCCCACCCACCTGTGGGACCGCCTCCCCCTCTGTGTTCTTGATCGGCCGCTGCAGTCGGCCGGGGTGCCCTCCTTGAGGTCCCCCAGGTTTCTCAGCTGTCAACCTTGTGGAGGACACGGCTGTGGAACTCCCTCTAATTGGAGGCCCACCTGATTACTGACTTCCCTTCTTTCCGTAGACAATGCAAGACCTGGCTGTTCCACCATGCTTTTCCTGAGAGAGAGGGGGTGGGTGGGTTGGTTTAGGGTGGGTAGGTGGGTACTTTGCATTCTGTTTTAATAGTGTTTTAACCGTATTGTTGTTGTTTTAAACTGTTTTAATATGTTGTTTTCCGCTCCGAGATGCTTTTAGCAGGAGGGGAAGGCATACAAATTTTATTATAAAATAAATAAAATAAAATTGATGGGTCTTGCCCCCCACTGGTCTCCCAGGTTCATAGTCTGGGCATGCTCCTCTATTCCAAGCTCTGCTTGGATGTCCAGGTGGAGACTGTGGCGAGGAACACATTCTGTCAGTTACATCTGTTGCGGCGGCTTCGACCATATGTCTCCAACTCTGACCTGGCTAGTATCATCCATGGTTTAATTACCTCGAGACTAGACTATTGTAACACACTCTATGTGGGGCTACCCTTACTGATGATTCAGAAGCTGATGGTGGTGCAGAATGCGGCAGCCCGTCTCCTGATCGGGACGTGTCGCCATGAGAACATTACACCAGTGCTCCATGCTCTGCACTGGCTGCCTATAGTCTTCCATGCCCGATTTAAGGTGTTGGTGCTTACCTATAAAGACCAATTTGGACTAGGTCCCACCCACCTGCAGGACTGCCTCACTTTCTGGGCTCTTGACCATCCCCTGTGGTCTGCTGGGAGCGCCCTCCTTGAAAACCCCTGGGCGTCCCAGGGGGCAACTGTGGAGAAGGTGTTCTTGGTGGTTGCTTTTAGACTGTGAAACTCCCTGCCAGCAGAGGCTCAGATGGCTCCGGATCTCTCCTCCTTTTGTCAATATTGCAAGACCTGGCTGTTCCACCGGCTTTTCGTGAGGGGGGTGGAGGGGTTGTATTTTGTATTTCTCTGATGTCCTTTTTGGGATGGGTGATTTTATTGTTATGTATTTATGTTATTGCATTTATATTATTATTTTTATATATTTTTAAAAACTGTTAGCCACCCCGAGCTGCTTTGTAGGAAGGGTAAACATTATGGTAATAAATAATTTATTTTATTCTCTTTTTTTCTTCAAATTTATACACTGTCCTTCCCACAAGGGCTCTGGGTGTCTTACAACAATAAAAATTGATACAATAAAATACTCACTCACTCCCTTCCTTCAATTTTCCCATTGTCTCCACAACCCTACTCAATAACTCAACCAACCCGCATTCCTGCCCACCAAATGCTCTTTATTTTTTTTTTAAACAAAATTGTGCCACCTCTGGAAGATGCTCAGACTCAGACGAACCTGCCATGGAAGGGAATTCCATAAAACCGGGGCGGCAACCAAGAACATCCTCTTGTGCACCCCTGTTCTATGGACAAGGGTAACAGATGGAACCTGCAGGAGGGCACCCCCAGTCGACCATAGGGGCTACGAAGGAACAGGGTAGGACAAGCGGTCTCTTAAATATATGGGACCCAGACTGTTTAGGACTTTAAAGGTCAAAATCAACCAGGTTCAAGAAACCTGCCTCCCTGGGAATGTCCTAGGTTCTGTACTGGGCAGAGAGGAAAGCAGGAGCACAATGTCCTGTTTTTCACTGCCATCTCTGCTGAAAGTGATCAGCTGGACTGGGCAGGCAGGAGCCATGCTGGAGCACCGGCTACCAGCCCTCCCATCTGTCCCCTCTTCTGGGCCAGGGGGGCTTCCAAGCTACCCAGAATCAGGCTGGCTCTCATGTAGCCCATCCCACTGAGACCAACAGCCAAGGAAGAGAGGGACAGAGAGACAACTCCTACACTCTCAGCCCAGGGGGAAAGACCAGAGGTCTGCACCATCTCTCCACAAATGCTTCCCTCCTTTCCAGTGCCAGTCCAGGTGTTTCATTTGCCCCGGGATGCCTCACCACACCAGTTCCTCACTTTGCTGCTGATCTGGGTCCCAGGTTGCTGTTGGGACAAGGAACAGGGAAGCACTCACAGCCACCCACCCTGCCACAGGTTCTTTCACTCCAGGGTCCCTCTCTGCTTGCCTCCTTGATGCCGCCAGCTGCATGCTGGGGTGACTCTTTAAAGTGTTCTGCTGCCCCTGCTATTGTTCCCACCTGGAAGTCTTCAATTGAGTAGGGCTCAACAGAGCCAGGCTTCTTTGTTGCTGCCCCGGTGTTATGGAATTCCCTTCCATGGCAGGTTCGTCTGAGTCTGAGCATCTTCCAGAGGTGGCACAATTTTGTTGTGGGTTGGTTGAGTTATTGAGTAGGGTTATGGAGACAATGGGAAAATTGAAGGGAGGAAGGGAGTATTTTATTGTATCAATTTTTATTGTTCTAAGACACCCAGAGCCCTTGTGGGAAGGACAGTGTATAAATTTGAAGAAAAAAAGAGAATAAAATAAATTATTTATGACCATAATTTTCCTCAATTGAGGACTTCCAGGTCTGTCAGGTGGGAGTGGGGGCTGGGAACCTGGGTGGACCACACTGAGGAAGGTTACAGTGGCAGAAGGACAGGACTCTGGAGCTTCATGGGCCCTTAGAGCCCATTATGTTTCTGGGCTAATAGTGCCCCAGAAGATGATGTGAGAACTCCGCCTCCAAGAAAGGTCCCAGGATATCACTTCTGTGTGTCTCCTCTCCACTTCATCCCTGATCAGCAGCCCAAGGCAGGCTGCAGGAAAGGCTCTGGTCAGCCAGTGTAGGCAGGAAAGTTCCTGGTGGGTCACATGTGGCTGTGGGCCATACTTTGAGCACCCCTGCTTTACAAGATGTCATGGTGCCTGATGTGGGGTGGGGATAACCAGACACCTCAGGCCTCAGCTCAACAGAGCCAGTCTGCATTGGGACTGGTCTAGTTGAGGCCCAATGCAACTGAACTTGGACAGCTTCGACCCAAATCTTGGGCCCAAGCAGGGCTCTATTTGCATGTATATGATGTCATAAGGCAGCTCTCATTCCATTGCAGCCAGTGTGCCTAATAGCAATAGTATTATCTTTGCTTTGGGCAAAACATTAAAACCTTTTTGCGGTCTTGATTGAGTTTCACTTTCTGGGTGGGAGGGATTTAAATAAGGCATGGCTCATTAAGCCAATATTTTAAAAGGCTCACATGTAAACGTGCCCATGGAAAGGAATTATTGGGATGCAATTATGGGATGTGGAAAGGATCTCCCAAGCAAAAGAATATGTGTGATTTTTGTCTGGGGTTAATTACAGTGCTTTGTAAATTAGATGGTGCAATTATTTTTGTATGACACAGTTGCTTCAAAGTAGTCTTTGAAGTAACTATTAGCTGAAGCCTCAAAAAGCAGCCAGCTATGCATTCAGAATTTGAGCATTCTGCTTTGTCTGGAACCAACAGGAAGAAATTGCACATCCTTGGAAGGAAAGTGAGTATATGTATGTTTGTAGTATGTGTCATAGGGGCCCTTTTTAAGGTACAATGACACTTGGTGTACTCACAGCCACTGCAGGCTAAAGGAACATGATGCTGCTGCTTTATGGCTTGAAAAAGAGAACAGAAACTAAAATTGTGGTGCAGTAAAAAGGTGAAAGGGTGAGCATGGCTCCAGTTCATAACAGTCTGAGTAACTCAGTTAACCCCTTAATAACCACTTTGCTATGCTGCTATTAAACTCTGCACTGTATCAGGAGAAGGGCAGCCTGTGAGCACTTCTTCCATCCCCATCCAGCTTCTACTGTCACCTTTCCTGTCCTGAATCCTCCTGCTGCTGCTACTAAACACTGCACTGTATTGGGGGGAAAGCCACCTGGGGGGGCAAGTTGAAGGTGGTGCCTTTCCTGGCCCTTCCAGTTTCTCCAGCAGTGTTGCTACTGCTTCTCCTACCCCCCTCCAGCCATCACCAAGCTTCACGGTGGGAGTGGCTTCCTAGGGTGACAAAAATCCTCACAGCAGCCCTGTTGCATACTCTCAACTCCTGCTTCTGTGTAAGGTGTCAAGGTTCAGGTGGGCCTGAGGACAACCTCTCCATGTGCAGGCAGTATGAAGGGATTGCATGCTGGAGTCAAGAGGGTTGGTTTGGCTGGACCATGCTGGGGGCTTCTGCACAACAATACAGTACATGTTTAGGGGAAGAGTGGAGAATGAATGAATGTGAGTGGCCTGGGTGGAGGGTCCAAAAGTATGGATGAGAATGGGGTCCTCACATCCTTTACATTAGCATTTATAGTCGGTGGTACCAATCCAATGCCCCAAGTGTGCCACGCCCAGTCCCATGCACGCACATGTCCATTGAGACTACATTATGCCACATTGAACCCACGTGGGATCCACACAGATCGGCATGGAGGGAGTTTGGGATTGTGGCCTTTGACTGTTTTCTCTTAGTTCCTTTTAGTATTATAAATGCAACATGCATGACAATTTTCATTTTAAATTTCTACCCTGCTCAAAACTCTTAAGGCTTGTAGTGGCTTATAATAAAAATAAACAAAGTAAATCTTAGAAATAATAAATACAATAATCAATTTCCCCAATAATATGCCCTATTGATCACACCAACACCCCCACTTTACAGAAAAGTTTTGCACTTTCATTGGGGTGCACCATGGCATTTCCATCCTACAACTCCACCCTTTCATGATTAAGCTTTTAACATAATTGGGATGGAACTTCTACACTCCAATTTATCCAGCATAGTTAGCTACTTGGGAAATCTGGGCACTTCCAGGGTAAGGGCAGCGACAAAGATAGTATGCATGGAACAATTTCTGTGCGGGAAGCTTACTCTCCCCAAATGTCCATTACACACATCTCTATTTTAAAGAACAATCACCAGTCAGGCCTCATTCACATCTGTGACGGCAAGACCCACGAGGGAAGACACTGCAGCAAGGAGAAGCTGGAGAGCAGAAGAAGAGCCGGTGCAAGCGGGGATGTGCCAGGACTTCCTTCGTGCATGTCGCCAGAATTTTGTTCCATGACATGTGGGAAGCCATGGCACATCCCCATTCACACCGGAGGGAAGTCGCAGCACATCCCTGTTTGCACTGGCTCTTCTTGTGCTCTCCAGCTCCTCCCCGCTGCTGCATCTTCCCTCGCGGGTCTCACTGCCACAGATGTGAAGGCGACCTCACTCATCTTTTCTAAGAGGCTTCCAGGAACTGAATACTTAAGGCTGAATAATGCAATAACTAACTCCCCCTGTTTTGTTACAGTTACACAAAAAGCTTTGAAACAATTTATAGGCTGTTAAACTTTTGTCTGGGCCATAGTCGTCTTCCACCTTTGTTTGCCTCCGTTACTTACCAAAAGAAAGAGGAAATGCCATTATAAATACAGTGATTGTGGACTACAGGACGAGTGCATTGTATAAACCATATTCCTGTTCTTTTGACTGTCCTATCTTGTGAGTTGTGCTTGCTTGTCAGCTCTAATCAAAACTCCTTGATGCTGCTGTGCCTTCTCGATGAGTGATCTGATTTTAAGTAAATTGGGCATTCATATTGCTGCTTTAAACTAGTTTTGGTATCTAATGTTCATGTTTTGATCATTGCTTCAATAAACACAGAGATGCTTTTTCCGTCTCCCCTCTTTTTAAAAAAAAGACATGGAATTGCAAGATTGCACTATACTTGCAAAACAACACAATAAATCTTGCAAAAATGTTGATGTTGAATAAATTATATACTACACATCAAATCACACAGACGTCTTCAATGAAGTACGATTTGAAAGACAAGGTGTTAAAAGAGAAAATTATATACATGTGCTGCTTTTTTTCCCTTTTATCATTTATCTACCTTTCCGTCATTATAACTGTCATCTTCTCTTTCAGTTGTTTTATACAGTTTTGAATAATGTGCCTGAAATGTAACAGAAACCGCCATATTATACAAAAGGCAAGGGGGGAAATGTTTTAAAAGCTGAATTAACTAAAATCTCAATGAGTCCTTATGGTTGCATACATGACATTAGTCCTGGCTGCATTTTTGAACTGGAAAGCTGTATGTAACTCACAATGATTTTCTTTGAATTGCTAGAATTGTACAGACAAAGGCATGTTTCTCCACATCCCAGTTCTGACGAGCTCATGATCCCACAAGGCTATTGATCTTTATTTCCTATTACTCTTGTACAGTTTTTCTGCGCTTTTGTCCCTTTTGGCCCCCTGGAGAGCTAGTATCGAGGATAACATGCTGATATTGTAAAATGCTAAATATATCTGGTTTTGAACATCGCTGGTAGGTCACGTCTGAGTTTGTGAGGAGAAAGTTCATGTACCAAGCATACACGAGGAAATATTAATGGAGTTAACTTTAAAAGAAAGAAAAGTTCGGGTTTCCTTTCGAGAAGCTTACCAAAGTCATCTTTGTTCTGTGTAAAATTGAGCTGAAAACGCCATTAGCAAAATCTGTCTAGTGTAACTTTTGGAATCTTAGAATTAGAAGGAACTAGAACGGAAATGAGTACCTGTCAAAAAGAGCAGGCTTTTCGATTCCAAACGATCTGACTCGAAATGAAAGAACAGGGTAGTGAACACTAAGGTCTGATCTTCTCTTTTTTTTTATTACCCCTTTTTGTGTTTTTGTGCCATTCAAGTATTTTGTTCATATCGTTTGGTCCATTCATTTTATTTTGTTCATTTTGGCCGTTTGTGTCCAGTTCAGTTTTTTACTCCACACATTTTCATTGTTCCTGGTAGAAATGAATAGAAAACTAGAAATGATAAAGCTGGAAATAACACTAGAAACGAATGAATGTAAACACAGAGATTAATTGAAATTGTGAGGAATCGGTTGCTTTAGCATTTTGTCAAATGTCATTAGGGCCAACTACACTCTGCTCGAAATTTTGTGCTTGTGTGTGTGGAGGGGGGAAACAGTGAACATATATTCTCCTATCCAACACATCTCTAGAACTTTCAAAATGACCTTCTGGATCATGGATCATCTAGTCCAATCACCCTGCTCTAAGGCAGGGTTTCCATAATACCTACAGCATCACAGACGGATGTTTATACACTTGAATTTGAAAACAAACAAATAGAAAAAATGGACATCACAAAAAGCAACCCCAGCATACTTAGCAATAAATTTAAAGACACAGCTCACTTCCCCACATATCCATGGGCATGTCTGGGATATGAACACAACACCTGTCAGACCAAGAGCAAGTCTACTGCTCATAGACCACTAGCATTTGCTTATAATGCTAGTGCCTGATGGGGATGAGCTGACAGGAGCATATTACACACACACACACACACACACACACACACACACACACAGGGTATTTTCAGACGTTACGAGATCACAGTGAACCACAGTCAATTCCCTGTGGTGGCTGTGACCGCGTAACGTCTGATGGAGGGAACGGATGTTCCCCCCCAGATGTTACCACGGCGGGGAATCACTTTTGCCATGTGAACGACCGAAGCGGTGGAACCGGCAGTCATCTCATGGCGAAGGTGATTTCCCGCCGTGGTGAACCCCATGGTCACTTCTGGATGGTGGCCACAGCCCGGAATCCCCATAGGGATTCCGGCCCGTTGCCAATTTGGGCGAGTGCTGCAGCCGCATTGGCCATGGCGGCTGCCCATCTCCCCAGAGGGTGGGCGGTGGGGAGCCTGGAGGGGGTGGGGCCATGCGGCCACAAGTTGCGTCGCGCGGCCCCGCCCCCTCCCCGATTCCCTGCCGGGATTCCCCGGCAAGTCTGTTAGGGTGTGATGGGGTCATCCCAGCAGGGAATCAATGTATTGATTTCATGACGGGGTCAATTGGCCCCGTCACGTCTGAAAATACCCAATCACACACACACACATGTGCTCCACACGCTGCACTGGCTACCTATGGCGTACCGAGCCAGATTCAAGGTTTTGGTTTTGGCCTATAAAGCCCTACATGGTCTTGGCCCTTCATACCTCAGGGACCACCTCACCTTCCGTGCCTGTGAGCGATCCCTTCGGTCTGCCAGGGTCACCTTCCTGGAGGTCCCCCATGTAAAGCTGGGGGCCACAATGGAGAGGGTGTTCTTGGTGACTATGGAACTCCCTCCTGGAGGAAGCCCATCTGGCCCCAAGTCTGATGGCCTTCCACTGGGCCTACAAAACGTGGCTGTTCTCCAAAGTTTTCAGAGGAGGGTGGGGGTGGGGTGGGGATAAAAGTTAGGGGGGGTTGTTTTTGAGGGGTTTTTTTTAGATGTTTTAGTTGTTGCATTTTACTGTTATTTTAACTATTGTTAGTTTTTATGTTGTAAGCCGCCATGAGGGGGCGACTAAGAAATAAAACTAAATAAATAACTAAATAAAATAAATAATTCCTCAATTCAGCCAGAGTGGAATGAGAATGTTATGAATTTTATGAATGTTAGGGATGTGAAATTTGTTTCTTTTTTTTTTTTTAATTACTAAAGCAAACAAAGCCCTCTTCATTTTGGTAATTAAAATACAAAAATGATAGGTAAGGGTGAAGACAATGGATGAAAATGAAGAAAAAAGCATCCATTTTCATTATAAAAAAAAAAACCCAAACCCCTATGCATGTGCAAAATGGTCACTGAATCCATTCTGTGCTTCTACAGTGATTTTTAAAATATTTTTTAATTTTTAATTTAATTTAAAAATAAAATAATTTAAAAACTGCATGTGCAAAATGTACCCAGTGGCTATTTTGTGCATGCTCAGTGATTTTTTTTATTTTTAAAATTATTTAAAATGAAAATAAAACAAAAAAAACCCTAAAATGAACATTATTGTTTATGAAAACTCCAGAAAACTAAGGTTGTTTTAAAAATGAAAATGAAAACAAAAAGAAAAATCCACACCCTTAACCCTAATGAACACAACGATATCAGTTTAGAATTTGTATTTCAAACACCAAATGCTTGAATCTCAGGAAATCCAAAGAGGTTATCCATAATTAATCTCATGCTGACCTCCTATTCCTCTACCATCCAAATATCTTGGGCTTTGCATTCATGAACATTAGTAAGAACCTCTTCCTACCCATGGACTACTTTGAAAATTGATACAAGCTCCACAGGCCAGATAGGAGTATTATTATTATTATTATTAGCAAACATTTATATAGCGCAAGCAGTGTACCTAGCACTTTACAAAGTAATAAAATAGACAGGGTCCCTGCCCCTAGGGCTTACAATCTGAGAGACAGGAGCTGGGGGAGAGACTTAGGAAGGGGAACAGAGGGAGAGACAAGGGGTCTAACATTCATGAAGATGCGAGGTCTCAAGTGCACGTACTTGGCTTGGTTACGATGAGAATGACAGCAGGCAGGTCCATGTTGCAAGGATAAGGGTAAACCGATCGTAGGTATAGGAATAGTGGCTCAGCAGGATAAAGAGTCAGACAGAGCAGAGCGAAAGAGGTGAGTTTTAAGGAGAGATTTGAAGGTATGAAGGGAGGGGGCAAGGCGGATGTGGACAGGGAGGGAGTTCCAGGCATGGGGGGCAGCAAGTGAGAAGGGACGAAGGCGCTTAGGGGAGCAGGGAAGGCGTGGAAGGGTGAGAGAAGGGACAGAGGAGGAGCGAAGTGCACGGGCTGGAGTATGGAGGGCGATAAGTGCAGAGAGGTAGGGGGGAGCAAGGTTGTGAAGAGCTTTATAGGTGAAGACTAGGAGCTTGTGCAGGATTCGTTCAGGAAGGGGAAGCCAGTGAAGCGAAGAGAGGAGGGGCTGCACATGGTCGAAGCGACTGGCGAGGTAGATGACCCTGGCAGCAGAGTTTTGGACAGAGATGAGGGGAGAAAGGTGAGACCGGGGAAGGCCAGTGAGAAGGAGGTTACAGTAATCGAGGCGAGAGATGACCAGAGCATGAACAAGAGTTTTGGCAGACGAGACAGAGAGAAAAGGGCGAATCTTAGCAATGTTATGGAGGGAGAAGCGACAGGATTTAGCAACAGAGTCAATGTAGGGTTTAAAAGAAAGGGCTGAGTCAAAGATGAAGCCTAGGCTACGGGCTTGGGGGACAGGCAGGATGGTGACTCCATCAATAGTTATTGACAGTGAGGAAGGAGAGGAAGGATGAGGGGGGAAGATAAGGAGTTCAGTTTTAGCCATGTTGAGTTTGAGTTGACGTTGAGACATCCAGGTAGAGATGTCAGAGAGACAGTTGATGAGACGAGCTTGAACAGAGGGAGAGAGAGAGGGAGTAGAGAGATAGAGTTGAGTGTCATCAGCATAGAGGTGGTATTGGAAGCCATGGGAGGCAATGAGTTTGCCTAAGGATGAGGTATAGATCGAGAAGAGGAGAGGGCCAAGAACAGAGCCTTGAGGAACACCAACTGAGAGGGGGAAGGAGGAGGAGGCGGAGTTGGAGAGAGACACATTAAAGGAGCGGTCAGAGAGGTAGGAGGAGAACCAGTTATGGACAGAGCCACAAAAGCCAAGGGAGTGAAGGGAATCCAGCAAGAGTGAGTGGTCAACAGTATCGAAGGCAGCAGAGAGATCAAGGAGGACAAGAATGGAATAGAGACGTTTAGATTTAGCCACCAGAAGATCGTTGGTGATCTTAGCGAGAGCAGTTTCAGTAGAATGAAGGGGGCGGAAGCCAGATTGGAGGGGGTCAAGGGAGGAGTTGGAGGATAGGAAGTCAAGGCAGCGGGAGTAGACAACACGTTCAAGCAGCTTGGAAGCAAAAGGAAGGAGTGAGACAGGACGATAGCTAGAAGGGTCAGAGGGGTCAAGAGTGGACTTTTTGAGAATAGGAGAGACTGTGGCATGTTTGAAGGCAGAAGGGAAAGAGCCAGTAGAGAGGGAGAGGTTGATGATGTGCAGGAAGGAAGGGGCGACAGTGGGAGTAATGGAGGTGAGGAGGCGGGAAGGAATGGGATCAAGGGGGCAAGTGGAAGGGTTGGAGGAGGAGAGCAGAGAGGAGATTTCCTTAAGGGAGGCAGGGGAGAAGGAGGACATGAGAGAAGGAGGGGGAGGAGGGAGAGGGGTGGGAGTGGGAAGAGAGGAGTGGGAAGCGATGTCGAGGCGGATCTTGTCTATCTTGGAGGTGAAGAAGGAGGCAAGATCCTGAGCAGAAAGGGAAGAAGGAGGGGGAGGACAGGGAGGCTTGAGGAGGGAGTCAAAGGTAGAGAACAGGCGGCGAGGGTCCCGAGAACAGGACTCAATGCGGGAGGCATAGTAGTGTTGTCTAGCAAGGGAGATAGCAGAAGTAAGGGTGGAGAGACAGAATTTGAAGTGAAGGAAGTCAGCGTGAGAATGGGATTTGCGCCAGAGTCGTTCAGCAGCACGAGTGCAAGAACGGAGGTGGCGGATACTAGGGGTGAGCCAAGGACGGGGGTTGTGGGAGAAGGCAGGGCGGGAAGAGAGAGGGGCATGGGAGTCAAGTGTGGAGGAGAGAGAGGCGTTGAGAGCAGAGACAGCGGAGTCAGGGGAGGAGGAAGAGAAGACTGTAGGAAGAAGGGGAGAGAGAGAGGAGGCAAAGTCCAGGGGATCAATAGCTTGAAGGTCACGGAAGGGGCGTAGAGAAGGGGAAGAGGAGGGGGGACAGTGGGAAATGTTGAAAGAGGCAAGGAAGTGGTCTGATATAGGATGAGGATCGAAGGAGAGATCAGCGACAGAGCAGTTTCTAGAGAGGACAAGATCAAGAGAATGGCCATTAGTATGGGTGGGGGAGTTGGTCCAAAGGTGGAGGTTGAAGGAGGAGGCTAGGGAGAGGAAGCGAGAGACTGAGGGCTGAGATGGGTCATCAACATGAATGTTGAAGTCACCAAGGATGAGAGTGGGGATATCAACAGAGAGGAAGAAAGTGAGCCAGGACTCAAAGTCAGAAAGAAAGGAAGAGAGAGGACCAGGGGGACGGTAGATGACAGCAACACGTAGATGGAGGGGGGAGTAGAGGCGCACGGAGTGAGCCTCAAAGGTATGGAAGGAGAGAGAGGGGGGAGGAGAAATTGGTTGGAACTGACAGGATTTAGCAAGAAGGAGGCCCACCCCACCACCCCGTCCTTCAGGGCGGGGTTGGTGAGAGAAGGAGAGACCCCCACAGGAGAGGGTAGCAGGCGTGACAGAGTCCGAGGGAGTGATCCAAGTTTCAGTAAGGGCAAGGAGCTGGAGGGAGCGAGAGAGGAAAAGATCATGGATATAGGGAGCTTTACTGATAGATGAGCGACAGTTCCAGAGGGAGCAGAAAAATGGTAGTTGATGAGGGGGGAGGCAAGGAATAGGGATAAGATTGGGAGAAGGGGAGCGTCGTGGTAGGCTAGAGACAGGAGGAATAGGGATAAGATTGGGAGAAGGGGAGCATCGAGGAAGGCTAGAGACAGGAGTGGAAGGGGAGCAATGAGAGAAAGTAGCCAAGGGAGCAAAGGATGTATGGGGGAGGTTAGAGAGTGGTGATCGGTTGGGGGGAGGAAGAAGCTGGGAGGAGAAAAGTAGAGGAAGAAAAAGATGGACAGGAAGAGGAGAAGGAGAGGAGGGAAAGAAAAGGCGAGAAAATAGGGCAGACATGTTAGTGAGTAAGATAGGAGGGGGAAGTACAGTAGAAAAGAAATGGAGAAAAGTACCTGTAAGGCGCGCGCCTTTAGGCCCGCTGGTCGGTGGAGCTTGGGGCGGCAGGAAGGCCAAGCCCCAGGAGAGTCGTGGTGTCCTCGAGCGATGACAGCCGAGGATGCTGGGAGCGTATGCAGACGAGCTGCAACCTCACCAGTCCTTGGCCCGCTGGTCGGTGGAGCTTGGGGCGGCAGGAAGGCCAAGCCCCAGGAGAGTCGTGGTGTCCTTGAGCGATGACAGACGAGGATGCTGGGAGCGTATGCAGACGAGCTGCAACCTCACCAGTAGGAATGGGTGTGTTTAAATGGTGCTCTCAGGATGGGGGAAAGAAGAGGAAGATTCAGATAACTGATCTGTGCCATTAACCTATCCCCTGTCCTTGGTTTTACACCCTCATCTTGCCTGCTTTCCCATTCTAACTTTCAATGCTTAAAAGTAAGAAGAGCTTGTAAACCGAGAAACTTCTTAGGTGAAAGGTGCTGCTGAGTTCCCTCAGAAAGAGGTAATGAGAAACTCTAAGAAAATTAAAACAAGGCTATGTACACTGGGCATAGTTATGCCCATCTGTCGTGCACTCTGCAGTATGGGGATGGGAAAGTGTTGGAGAAACAAAGGCCATTTTCACATGGATGCCCGCCCCTTGCACATTTGTGTGTGTGTGGGGGCACCCATGTGAATGCTACGGCAGGTGTGGGGCGGATCGGCGGGCACCCATGAGAACGCCATGGTTGGGGGTTCATGCACACTTCAACGCTCCACCCACCTCCGCCCATCACCCACGCACAGAGCAATGGGTGTGAATGCCCGATGCTGTGTGTGTGGAGGTGGGTAGGCATCCATGGGAATGCATCCCCATGCACCACCCACCCACTGTGCCACCCACCCATTTCCCACACACCCGCGCCTGTTACAAAAGTAAAACCTCTATTTAAACCAAGGCAAGACTTGCAAAGTGATGTCAACTGAAAATCATGGGAAACAAAGGGTTACGATGTTCAGATGTCACAGTCAACTACAGTGAACCATGGTCAATCTCACGGTGGGACCAAACCGCCCTGAACATCTGTTCGGCGGCTGCCACATGTTCACCACAGTCAATACCCACATGGGGTCAAAAACAACCATGCTTCCAGAGCTCCGGCCCGGATCATCTCCGAAAGCGTGGTCAAATGGATTCCCAACAGGAAACAAAAAAAAGCAACATGTGAACGGCAACCACCGGCCGGAATCAAACAAAATGATTCCCAGCCAGGGACAAATCACGGAGCATTGCTGCCAGGTAGGGATGGGCGAATGCGGTTCAGAAGTTCAGAGTTCGGCCTGAACCCAGGCTGTTTGGAAGACCGAACCGAACCGAACTTCTGAATATGAACTGGCTGAACCGAACTCAATTCCGAACGTCAAAATGACCGAACAGTTTGGTCAGTTCGGATCGCATTCGGGTGAGTTCGGGTGGCAGAAAACGGTTCTCGGTAAGGTCAAACGTGACAGGGAGGGGTAGTACTAGTCATTGAGGAGCAGACTTCCAGGCACCAGGGGTGGAGAGACTTGCAAGAAATGAAACTATTTGCCTCCCCCCTTTCCAACACCTTCTGAGATAGTCACTGTTCCTGAACAGCAGGCGTTGAGTAGGATTATTAGATTGCTTTAAGTTTCATTTCAGTTTTGTACTGAAATGAAACTGAAACCTTAAACTGAAACCATGTGTTTGTGGTTTCCCCCCCCCATCCCATACATAGAGAGATAGAGAGATATAGATATAGATAGATAGATAGATAGATAGGTTAGGGATAGTAGTTGTAGGAGCTAGCTTAGTAATAGAGATAGCGTTAGTGATTTAGTTTTAGTGTTTGTAGGAGTAGGCCTGTGTACTTATTAGATAATCCATTTAGTTCATAGCATTTAGAATAGTTAATAGCAGTTAGATTTAGTGTAGATAGATATATATAATATTAGATAAAATTAAAAAATTTAAAAACCCATCTAAAAACAAAAAACCAAATAAAAAACAAAAGAAAACCATATAAAACCCAATAAAAAACCAAAAAACCATATAAAAAACAACAAAAACACTCATCACAACATTTCCTGAATGGCCGAACAGCCGAACCAAATGGCCGAACGGCCGAACCAAACGGCTGAACCGAATGGCCAAATGGATGAACCGAACAGACGAACCGAACGGACGAACCCGAACCTGGACAACTAACCGAACGGACGAACCGAACTCAGCCGAACTGAACGCAGCCGAACCGAATGCAGCCGAACCGAACGGATGAACCGAACAGACGAACCAAACGCAGCTGAACCGAACGGACGAACCGAACTGCGATCTGTTCACCCATCCCTACTGCCAGGCAACCAGCAACAACACAGGCTGCGGAGGGAGATTTAAAGGGCACACAGCAGCAGGGGGATGTGGCAGGATGGAGCGAGGCGGAAGTGAGAGGAGAGTGGTGGGTGAGAGGGCAAGGGAGGAGGAGGAGGAGATGGTGTAAGCGCAGGCAGAGGAGGAGGTGATCGTGCCGCACATGGAGAAGGTGGAGGGACAGCAGCAGCAGCAACAGAAGCAGATGGGACAGGCTGCCCCAGCACCTGCTGCCATCCCAGGGGAGGAGGCACCCCAGAAACGGGTAACGGACCAAAGAGGAGGGGGCCCGGTGGCACAGGGGCACCAAGGGGGTGGGTGCCCGGATGGCCAGCAGGAGGGAAGAAGGGGTGGGCCGTGGGACAGGGGCAGAGGCAGAACAGCAACCAATCTGCCCCACCCCCTTCATCCCACAGACATGGAAATGGGCCCGGGAGCCCGAGCCCCCAGAGAATCAGGGTGCTGCCCAGGCAGAGGAGGAGCAGGAGGACGATGAGGAAGAGGAGGAGGAGGAGATGGTCCAACCACAGAGGGGGGCAATGGGGGCTCCTGGAGACCCAGGACTTTATCTGGATCTGGGGGACCCTGGAGCATCAACTGGAGCTCACGCTCAATCAGAGAAATGAGCACGTGTTCCGGGAGATAGTTCGGGAAATGGAGGCAGTGGGGCATCACTGGACCATGGCACAGTGCTGCTCGAAAGTCAAAGAGCTAAAGAGGGGTACAAGGCCATTAGGGACAACAACCAGCAGCCCGGACACAGAGCCCGGACTGCCCCCTTCTACAATGCCCTGGACCACATCCTCCATATGAAGAGCTCGATAGTTGCCCCACGCCTCATGAGGAGTGCTGTAGTCCAGGGCAGAGAATGGGTCGAAGTACCCCCTCCCCTCGCCGCCCCCCAGGAAGGCACCAGCTCCAGGGCCCCAGACCCCCAGGAGGAACACCCTGGGACCTCAGAGACTAGCATCCCCCCCAAACACTAGCCTGGAGAACCCCCACCCCCTGGATGGACAGGTGGAGTCTGAGGCTGGCACACCCATCACCCTCAGCCAGGGGTTGCAGGGGGAGCACAGCAACACGAGGGGACGGCCTCGGAGGGATCAGAGATGGACATCAAGGGTAAGCTGGCAGGTGGCAGGGGATGTGGAGCAGGGGCAAGGGGGGTTGGGGAAGCCCTGGCCAGGGGTCAGGCCCCACCCACCCCAGACACCACGGGTCTCTCCCAGGCCCATGGGCAGCCTGCCGGGGTGGCAAACATCTTACCTCTGTGTACCCTACAGGGCAGCAAGAAGGGCCCCAGAAACCCGTGCCCATGCCCCCAGCACAGCGGAAGAGGGAACACCGGGCACGGGTACGGTGACAGAGGGAGGACCAGGCAGAGGACATCGTCCGGACTACAACGGAAAAGTGGGAGCGGATGATAGTGACCGTGGACTGCATGGAGGCAGCCATAGAGTGCTCCCTGCTATGGGCGGAGGCATGGGATCAGAGGCTCCAAGCAGAGGTGTGCCTGGAATGGAGGCAGAAGCACCGGGAGCACAGCAGGCAGATAGAGGCATTCGGGCAACTGGAACAGGCCATCATGGGGATGGTGTGGAAGCATTCAGCCAAAATGTATAGGTCCCATGACATCGGGACCTCCCTGCTCCTGCACACTGGCACTATGAGTGCTTATGGGTTGGAGGGGTGTGAGCCTTTGGGGCTTTTTTCATCTGCCCGCCCACCCGCTTCTTACCCCGGCTGTTTCATCATTCCCACCCTCTACCTGTGGCTGGTTACCAGGCTCCATGACCAGCAGTGAGACCAGCTGCATCGCATCTGACAGCTGGGAAAGCCGTGCCTGCGTCAACACCTCCAGCGGCTCTTCAAAAGCACCGCTGAGGCTAAGCACAGGGGTTGGAGGGATGCGAGCCTTTGGGGCTTTTTCATCTGTCCACCCACTTGCCCGCTTCTTACCCCAGCTGTTTCATCATTCCCACACTCCACCTGCAACTGGTTGCCACGCTCCCTGACCAGCGGTGAGACCAGCTGCGTCACATCTGACAGTTGGGAAAGCCGTGCCTGCATCAACACCACCCTGAGCTGTTTGCAGGAGGGGTGGTGTAAAAATCTAAAAAATAAATAAATAAACACCTCCAGCGGCTCTTCAAAAGCACCGCCGAGGCTACGGTGGTGCCTTAGGCACGTGCCTGTGCGTTGCGCCTAAGGGACGGCACGGACTGTGGGGGTTGTGACTTCAGTGTGGTGAATCTGTGTGAACCTATCTTTTTATGGGCAGGAAGGGGAGGAAGGCGGGGATGGAAACCCGCTCTCAAGCTCGAGTCAAGCAGTCAACCCTGAAAAACTATCTGCAGGGGAATGTGGTATATCCTGCCCAGGTTGATGGCTTGGTGAGCTCCTTACCCCTGGCGGAGGAGTCGGAAATCTTGTTGGAGCAGGCTGCTTCCGTGCTGACATCTACACCACTTTCTAATCCTGCCTTCTCGGTATCTGCAGCTGCGACCACAGGGTGTTTGCCCTTTGTTGCTGATACCAGTGCAGATCTTTCCTGGGAGCATGTGGGTAAGCAGTGTTTTGCTGTGGGTAATTTAATTTCTAGATTATACATACAGTTGGAGAATGTCAACATGCAGCTTGAACTGCAAAGACTCCAGCTGGCAATCATTACTGACAAGCTTAAATTACAGGAGGCTGCTTTGTCCCAGTGCAGTAAGGACTCTTCTCACCTCTTGGTTTTGGTAGGAACTCAAACTTTTCAGGACGGACCAGGCCCCCAGACGACTGTTTTGGGGATGCAGTGGCTGGGGCTTCTGCTGACAAAATGCCTCACCCCCTGCAATTGGACTTGCAGGAATTGGTATTCAAAATTTTCCCCCCGCCTTATGGGCTGGGTGCCTCGTTCACCTGGCGGGGCACCCAGCCCCTGGTCCCTTCGTGGCCCCCAGAAGCTGGCTGTGAGTTCCCCAGTGCCTTCCGGGCCCCGGCTGCTGGCCCCCCTGTGGGGTCCCTCCTCTGCCCATCTCCCGTGGTCCACTGCCTGCTCCCTCCTTGATGTCCTGGCCGTGCTGCTGTGCTGGCTGCTTCCCAGGGTGCCGTTGCCCCTGCCTGTGGCTGCGGGTCCCCTCTGCCCCCCCGTCTGTCTCTGCACCTGATGTCCCCTCCGTGGCTGCCTTCTCCAGTGTCTGAGTCAGGCTCTCTGCACGGTCCCCCGGCTCCCCTGGGTGCAGCTGACCATCCTCATCTGCCTGCGCTCCCTCCTGTGCCCCTGCCCCCCCATGGGTGCCTGTGTGACCTCGGGGTTCTGGGGCCCCCTGACTGCACCTCCCACCTTCCTCCCGGTGTGTGTGTGTGTGTGTGTGTGTGTATGTGACTTTGTGCCTGATGCATGGCCCCGGATCTCCTGGCTTCCCTCCATGGCACCCTCACCTGCTGTTGGGGTCCGTGTGTGCCACCTGGACCATTCCCAGGCCGCTCCCTGTTCCATGTGGCCTCCCCCAGTGCCTGTGCCCCGACCTTCCAGGCCCCCCATTCCAGGACTGCCTGTGTTGCTGTGGGGGTGCCCATGTGGACTTTGCTGTTGTGGGGGTTCTGGCTGCCGTTGCCTGTGTCCAGCCCTGCCCCCGGACCATTCCACCACACACTTCTCTGTCCAGTGCCCTCCCGCCCTGTGCCCGTTGTGCCGGGTGTGTTATCTGTCCCACTGTGTGCCCCCTTCCCTTCCTTTCCCATCTGCGTGTGTGCACGTCTGAGTGTGTGTTTGTCCTGTGTGTTCCACTGTGGCCTCGCTGTCTCTGTGCCTGTTGTGTGCGGTACCACGGCAGCTCTTTTCCCTCTTCCCCCTCCCTTCCCATTTCCCTTGTGTGGGCATTCCCTTTTGTCCCTTCTGGCTACGTGTGCCCTCAGGTGGCCATGTCTGTGTCCAGCCCCTCCCCGGCGCCTTGTGGGTGTTTTGACCACGGCCGGGAATCGGCGTAACATTTGTTGCGCTGCCCCGGACCATGGTCTTGCATCCCGATTCCCTGCCATGGTCCCAATCCCATCATGTCTGTTTGGGGTTTTTTGACCATGAAGGGTGGTTGTTCAGTTCACCACCACTGGGAATCCGCTGTGTTGAATCGGTTCCACGTAACGTCTGAAAACACCCAAATTTAATTACTAAAACAAAGTCAAATTACTAATGAAAATAAATACGTAACTACATTTTTGAAATAAAACAAATATCAAAAGAAAATGAAGGCAGTCCCTTCTGCAAACCTCTACAGTTTATGCTCCATCAGAACCATTTTGTATTTTTCAGTTTTTGTTTTTTATTTTTTTGGTTTTTTGGGGTAGGTTATTTCATTTTTTTTTGTTCATTTTGTTATTTCAGTTATATCATTTCAGAAATATTAGCTCTATTGTGCATGCGTAACTACTGAAAATAGCATAATCAAAATACCGAAATCACTGAAACCCCAAAATAAACAAACTGAAATAACCAAAATGGAGTTCTCATAAATGCAAGTGCCAATGTCAGTTGTAGATATTATTCTGCAACTCAAAGGGTTTCCCAAACATGTGAATGATTCTCTCAAATTGTAAACCAACTATTCATTTTATCTTTAATGATATCTCAGAAATGAATCAAGTGCTGAATACCGAAATGACCAAATTAACAAACATGAAATGATGGGGTATTCAAGGTAATAAAAATACTGAAACAAAATAGCCAAAAGACTGAAACTTCAAATCTCAAAATGGTGATAGTGACAAACCTGGTTATTCAAAATGGAAAAAATCCCCACAAATTATCTGCAAATATGAAAAGGCCTATTTGTTTCAATGCTATTTGGAATCCAGCTAGTGTATAACACCACAGCATTAGGAGAAGAGTTTAGGTGTTATTCACCACCACCACCCCTCAAAAATGAGACAAACTTGGATGTCACAAAATGTTTACACTAGTTAGACTTCCAATTCTGATTTTGTGTTAATGCTTAGTTTTTACTTCATCACCAAAAAATATTTTGTATCCAGCAAACGTAATTCAGTAATGCCTGCTATAGGGACTTCAGATCTTCACTACCCTAACTGAAAAAATAGTAAAGAAACATATAAAGATCCTGAACCTAAAAGTTGACATTATATCAGGGCTGGGGAACGTGCTACCCATGGGACAGGGGACCCATTAGGGGGTCACGCAGATGAAAAGAGGCCTCCACGCTCCCTCCCCCCCACCCCCACCCACATACTCAGAAAGAGTCTAATAACAGGGAAGTTTCCAGCTCAGCTGAACAGCACATGGACCAGGAAGAAGCAGGGAGTGGTAACTGGACTGGAGGAGCAGTTACCTGGTGATGGGGTGAGTCAGCATGGGGAGCTGTGGGTGCCAGGAACAGCATCTTGGGGTGTTCCAGGGTGTCCTGGGATGCCCCATATATACCCACACTTTGGGGCACAAGGTACCCGATGGATGGCCAGGTACCCTGTTGGGTGCCCACTGTGGATGCCAAAAAATGTGAGTACTACCCACAAGCATCAAATGTGCTACCACTGCCATTCTACCAGTATGCCAGGATTGTGATAAGTGTCCATTGAATGTGAGTCAGCAATGGACCATTCCCTGCACGTGAACTTTATTATTTATACATTTTGGAGAGGTCTGAGAGAATCTTGACAGCTTTGGGTCTGGACTATTTAATAAAACAACTAAAATAATTCACTACTGAATCTTCAAAAAATTATACTTGGACATAATTAAATAATATGACAGCAGGGGCAAAATACATAAGACAAATCTTTTACAAGAGTGTCGTCTTCATTCAGAAATGTCTGCTTATATTTCCAAACCTTCAACTCCATCTTAAAAAAATCTCCCAGTAAGTCAGATTTGCTTTTTTATATATATCTTTTGACTGATTGAGATGTACTTCCAAAATGATACAATTATAGGTAAGCTTTAGTAGGAATGATAATATACTGTTTCTTTTGAAGTTTTAAGTATTGCCACTACAGTACTCTTCTGATCTAAAAGCATGATTCATTAAAAAAAAAAATCCAGCTATATTATGTCTTTCAAAGGGTCTCAGAAATGCAGTGGCCTGGGGCTCCCCATTCATAATGTCTGTATCCATTTCATGATTAAGGAGCTCCTAAAGAATCATTAGATCTTCCAGAGACCTCCCCAAAATATACTGTTGGATTGAAACCTCTATTTTGTTGAAAATTGATGGCAGCTCTATTTGAAGTTACAACAGTAGTTTTTAAAAAATAGTTACTGAGGTGGAGTGTGCACATTTCCACCCTTTATGTAGGAAGGGTGCCCTTGATCTTTCCTGTGGGTGTATTTGAAATGTGTGCTGAATAGCCAATGCAAAAAGAAAAAGCATATTGTAGTTCCGCATAAAATTCCAATGTGCTGGAAGAAGTCACCCATTTCACAGCATAGAAATTCAAATCACGCACTCGGACAAAATCTACATGTCATTGTCATATTTGCCTATTTATTTGACCTTCAACTACAAAACAGAAATGAAAATACTGTCATTCAACAGATATTTTCAAGCTGTGTTCAGCCTGACCCATATACCAAATCTTCCATTTCAAAACCTACATATTTTATTTCTACTGAAGTTAAAGAAAGCCAGGTTACAAAAAAAATGTAAAATCTTTGAAAATGACAGGAAAACATCTGTGTGCCTGGGTAAAAGTGCACTGAATTTCAGAGGTAGTAAAGCACATGGAAAGTATCAAAAAGACTTTGCTTAACTTACTACAGTGGAATCCACATCTGGTGAAATTAGAATTGCATTTTAAATTGAATTGCTCTTTCCCCCTCTGTTTTGTAAACACATCCCAAATGAAACAAGACACTCTAGGTTGATTTAAACAACTGCACTCTTTATTCCGAATCTAGATTAGGATAGGTGGGGTTAATTGCCTAATGTGATTCAGATCCAGTACCTAATTTGAAGCATGCAAACAACTAACCTGGGAGGGAGGGAGGTCAATGTGCCCTCGATTACCACCCCCATTATTCCAAACAAAGTCTCTCCCACTTCCCATGGCACTGGCCATGAGTGAGGGGGACAAAGTCCTTCTTGTCCTGAGTAAGGAGAGAGGTGCCTGCAGGCTGGGGTAGGGATGTGTGAACAGAATGGGGTTTGGATGTTCGGACATTCGGTCATTCGGATTGAAAACTGAGTTTGGGTTCAGTTGTTCGGTTCGAAAACCAAGTTTGGCCCCCCCGAATGTTTGGTGGAGTTCGGAACCGCCGTGAGGCTAGGGACAGTCCAGGGACCCCCAGGGTGCCTGTGGTGGCATGGTAGGCCATCAGAGACCCAGCAGCAGCAGCAGAGACCAGAAAGGCTTGGCGCTTGGCACCCCGGGTTGCCTGGGCATTGCAGGCTGGCAGGTCTCCAGTTCTGTTCACTCTATGCTGGCTGGGTTCTCCATTTCTAGTCGCTAGGGGTGGGAATATCTGTTCTCCTGAGATCCAATATTGCTGGTATTTGGAAGTACCGGATTTAAAACTGAGATCCGATATTTCATGCTGTACCTGTTTTTTGCATTGGTCTCGGATCTCGGGGTTTTTTAAAGGACTTTTTTGGCAGTTGGGCAGTAGTTGGGCACAGGTTTTGTTTACCACTTGTTGAGTACCTCCATGCCCCCTCCTTGTGTAAGAAACTGTTACATTTGGCGACTTTTTAAACTGCCTCCCTTGCATTGGTTCCTTTTTTTTATTTCAAGGCATCCAATCCTGAAGATTCCCTTCGATTTTTAGAGGGGGTAGGGATGTGATTGGGGGTTGGCACTTGGTTGAGCTCAGCTGGCCAATAGTAACTATTATTATTATTTGTTCCTTCTGTGAACATCTGGAACTTTGGCTTTCAAGGCATTTCTTCAGCAGGCTTGGCATCATGAAGGACTGCGACATACTGCTGGAGGCATGCAAGTGTGTGACTGCTGGTAAGTTTAATGTTTTCTTTTGGGGTTTTAAGTTATTTTATTAGGGACCCCCTGGTTCCCCTTAGCAAGGGTTAGGGAAGGAAAATAATTTAATGGGGAGCCAGTGGGATCCCGGTGTGCGTGTGTGTGTGTGTGTGCAGTCCATGAGGCCAGGCCATGTGGCCAGGCCATGTTGGAGCATGCAGGTGGAGGGTTTGAACTTGAATTTCTGCCCATGGGGGAGGGGAAATGTGTATGGCTCCTCCACAGTGGTGGGTTTGTGTGTGCCATTCATCTGATGTTTGGGGATGTGGGTGCCCCAGGGTAGTGGTTTTGTCCTAGCCTGTTTTCTTTTGGGGGAATGTGGTAAATAAATGATGCATTTGTGTGTTAGTGGGGGTTGTCCCAAAGTTAATGTTTTGGTGTGGGTTTTTTGGGGGTCTTTTTGATTTGGTTTTTTTTGGTGGGGGTTCATTTTGGGGCGATGTGGTAAATGTATTTTTGTGTGTTGGTGGGGGTTGCCCCAAGGTTGTTGTTTTAATGTTTTGGTGTGGAGTTTGGTTTTTTTTGGTCTTTTTGGTTTGGTTTTGTGGGAGGGCCCTTTTGTGGGGATGTGGGAAATGTATTTTCGTGGCGGCGGGGTGTTGTCCGAAGGTTGTTGTTTTAATGTTTTGGTGCGGACTTTGGTTTTTTGGTCTTTTGGTCTTTTGGTTTGGTTTGAGGGGGTTCCTTTTATTTTATTTATTTATTTATTTTATTTTTCAAATTTGTACCCCGCCCCTCCTGCAACGCAGCTCGGGGCGGCTTCCAACAATAAAACAATCAAAACATTAAAATTCATTTTAAAACCATCAAATATTAAATATAAAATATAACATATAAAACAGGGCTAGACATATAAAATAATAAATAAATGGGTGGGGGACTAAAATCGTCCCTCCCCACCCTCCCTCCCAAAGGCCTGGGCAAACAGCCAGGTCTTACAGTTCCGCCGAAATGTTAAAAGGCTTGGGGTCAGGCGAGCTTCCTCCGGAAGGGAGTTCCACAGTTTTCAGGGGTGTGTGGCGTGTTTCCAACTACTGCATACTTGAGTGCAGCTTGCTTCTTGTTGGGTCATGCCCTGCCCTGGTTTGGGGGCATGTGGTAAATGTTTTTTGGAGGGGGGCCGGTTGCCTCAAGGTTGTTTTAATATTCTGATTTGGACCTTGGTTTTTTGTGTTTGGCATTTTTTTTGGGGGGGTGACTCCACACCTGTGGAATCCCACGCCACTGTGTATCCTGCAGGAGGTGCATGTGACATGCATGCTGCTCACTTTGGTTGCTGCTTGCTGCCGGGGTCCTGTCCTGGTGGGGATGTGGTACCCCAAAGCTAGATGTTTGGGGAGTGAAATTGGGGTGCCCTGAGAGTTTCAGCAGCAGAGTGTCATGTTTTTTCTTGTGGAGGTACAGTTTTTTTTTGGGGGGGGTGGGTAGCATGTTTTCACTAGGTACTGCCTCCTTGGGTGCTACTTGCTTCTTGTCAGGTCATGGCCTGCCTTGGTATGGGATACCCTCCCCCCCAGGCCAGAACTGACCCGTTAACTTGTGGAATTCCACGCCACTGTGTATCCTGCAGGAGTGTGTGTGTGACATGCTTGCTGCTTGCTTTGGTTGCTGCTTGCTGCCAGGGTCTTGTCCCGGTGGGGGTGGGGTGCCCCAAGACTAGATGTTTGGGGAGTGAACTTGGGGTGCCCTGAGAGTTTTGGCTGCAGCGTGTCATGGTTTATCTTGTGGAGGTGCAGGTTTTCAGGGGTGTGTGGCGTGTTTCCAACTACTGCATACTTGAGTGCAGCTTGCTTCTTGTTGGGTCATGCCCTGCCCTGGTATGGGGTGCCCAGCCAAGCCCAGAACTAACCCGTTAACTTGTGGAACTCCACGCTACTGTGTGTCTTGCAGGAGTGTGCGTGCGACGTGCGTGCTGCTTGCTTTGTTTGTTGCTTGCTGCTGGGGTCCTGTCTCGATGGAGGTGGTGTGCCCCAAGGCTAGATGCTTGGGGGGGTGAACTTGGGGTGCCCTTAGACTTGATAAAATAAATTTTCTTCTTTTTTTCGAACCTAAGCCAGTGGAGCAGCGAGCACCTTTTAGTGATTGTCTGTTAGCAACATGTCAGACGTGACGCACGAGCAGCCAGGCGCCGGGTAAGCAACACCCCTTCACCCCACACCATACCCTTCCAAAATGCACACCCAGTCACTGCTTTAGTCCCACCCCCACCCACAGTTCTCAACCCCACCCCCTTCTCCACCCCACACCCTTTTCCACCCCCACCTCTAGCACCACACCCTTCACCCCCCCACCTCTAGCGTCACTCCCCTTCACCCTACCCCACACCAGTTACCACTCTAGCACCACACCCACCTACACCCTTTCACCCCCACCTCTAGCCCCACCCCC
>QEPC01013643.1:3286644-3300175 GCA_003113815.1 Sphenodon punctatus
CCCCAGTTGTTAGTTGCCTTCCACCCCCAGTTGCTAGTTACCTCCCCCCTCACACACACAAACACATCATCCTCTGTTGCCAGTGGTACTCTCTTCATTTTTATGGCTGATATGAGCGGTCGAGGAATGAAGAGACCTACCAAGAGTGGGAGTGCTGGGAGAGGCCAGCCTCTTCCTAGACAGCCCACTCAGTCTGGCATGGAGACACCAGAGGTAGGGCCACCTGTGGTCCCCACCTCACACACACCAGCTTCAAGCACGTCCAAGCTTACAGGTTCTGGATGTGTCTTGAATGTGGGGAGGGATGCTTCCTCCTCCCTGGGGCTGCCTAGAAGTGGAAGAAGGTGGCTCCTTCTTCCTCTGCTAGTGCAGTGGTCCATCTGCCAGCTACCTCCACTGCTGCTACTGCTGCTCCTAGTGCACAGCTGTCATTTGCACAGGGGCTTTCCCTCATGAAGATGCCTGCTTCCCCACCTTCGCCCCATTTTGACACACAGCCTAGGGCTCTGGCTTCCCCACCCTCTCCCCTTGCCGACACGCACCCTAGCATGCCAGCTCTGGCCTCTCCCACCACACCCACACACTCTGCTGTGCCAGCTGCCACCACCCCTCCCGCAAGTGTTAGGATAACTACCTTGGAGAGGTCAACTGCCATTCGTGCTGCTCCTGCCCTCCCAGGAACCAGCACAAAGAAGATCACATCCTGGGTGTGGTCTCATTTTTATATCTGGGCAGAAAATCCAGGGCCATCCCAAGACATTTTGCCGCTCTAGGCGAAGACAAAATTTCCCCCCCCCCCCAAGTGGAGGGGTGTGACGTATGTGCACGTGTGCAAAGCACGCGCATGCACTCCCAGAACCCAAAGTGGGCAGGGTTTTAGCGATGGGCAGGGCTTAAGGGATGGGGTGGAAATATACTAATTCACACAACTGCTGTTCTAAAATTTAGTTTTATTAAACAGTAATAACACTTTACATGCAAACGCATGCATGACACATCTAAAAATGTGTTTAAAAAATGATTATCACTTCCCACCAGGTCAGTGACTGTGTCACACTTTCTCTTGCGGGTGATAACAGTGGTGCTTTCTGTGCCTTCTTGGATGCAAAGACATGAACTGCTTCCTTAAGATCCACAGTTTGGGCTAACTCATGCTTTATTGATATTGTTGCAAGACCCACTAGCCTTTCCTGTGTCATTGTGGAGCGTAGGTATGTCTTTATTAGTTTCAATTTGGAGAAACTGCACTCTACACTAGCAACTGTTACAGGGAGTGTGAGAAGAATACACAAAGCAAAAAAGGAATTTGGGAAGAGTGTGGTCAGCTGGTTTGTGAAGAGATACTGCAGAATAAAACCCTGCCACTTGGAAACTGAGAGAACCCTCCTACTAGCATCTCATCCAGTAAGTGGATGGGACTCCAGTAGGACAACTCGCTCTTTCTCCATCAGTGGTAGTGCCATAGCAGGATAAAAAAATCCTGTTCACATATTTAAAACATACAAAACCTCTGGGCCACATAAAAATAGCTGCATGCTATTAACTTGATCACACAAGCACATTCATATTTAGTAAAAATAGCATGTGAGGAGCCACTCAAAGAAGAACAGAAGGTTGCTATCTTGTAAATAAGGTTCTTTGAGATGGCTCCAAACATTCTCACAACACCCACCCTTCCAGCCTCGCATAGGATTTTCTCCTTCTATTTCTAGAAAGGGTTGGAAGGAACTGTCATTCTGAGGGGGATCACACTTTTTATACTACAGGAGCTTGAGACCATCACGTGGTCTATTATTTGAATAGGGTGAATATGCACAACCCCGTTGTGAGAATGTAAGGTGCCATCTCGAAGAACCTTCTTTATAAGGCAACAACCTTCTGATCCGTACATGGGGAAGAGCTGTTTGTAAACAAACAGCCTTATCTCCTAGATCACTGCTGCAGCAGAGGGGGGGCCCAGGGCATGTTTTAGCCGGAAGGTGGGGCCCAGGGCAGGAGGGTGGGAAACCAAGCCAGGACAAGTAGCTGCCAGGGCTTTCCTACCAATGGGGGAGGGAAGTGTTTTTTTTTAAAAAAGATCCCTGCCTCCCACCGCTACCCCCAATCTGCCACTCTAGGCGGCCACCTAGGTCTTATTATTCCCCAGTTCTTGATCAGAATTCCTGCAAACGGGTGGTCAGATTTAATTTCCCTGGGTATACTGCCCTAATCTACAATCAGGTCCTTTAATGTCTGAACCCTTAAGAGCTCCTTCTCTAAAACTGCCCACTCGGGTGCCTTTGAATCGTGATACCAGTCATATATCCGCCCCAGAGATGCTGCCATATGGTATAGCTTTACGTCTGGAACATTTAAACCCCCTTTTTCTCTAAGTTGTAGTAGGGCTTTTTTCTTTATCCATGGTGTTTTCCCATTCCACACTATATCTTTCAAAAGATCATCACTTAATTTAAAGAAGGAAGTTGGAAGTTGAATTAGAATTGCCATAATCCTGTACAGAAGCTTGGGAAGCACCAGCATTTTGTAAAGATTGATTCTCCCCAGCCAAGACACCATCAATTTCTTCCAAGGACGTACTTCTTCCTTCAAATGTTTAATTAGTGGCAAAAAATTGGCAGAATATACATTTTTTTTATTTTTTGCTAACATTGCCCCCAGATATTTCAGACCTGAGTCACTTACTGGGAATGGTGATTTTTTTTTAGTTGTTCCTCCTGTTCAGTCCCCTGTCCAAAGACTAACGCATAGGATTTCTCTTTGTTGATCGAATATCCAGAGATACTGCCAAATTTCTCCATCACCGTCAGCAATTCCGGCAGCGTCTCCTTTGGGTTAGTTATGTATACTAATAAGTTGTCAGCATACAATAAGAATTTAGTCACCTGTGCCCCTATATTTACCCCTTCTATTTTTTCATTCTGCCTAATCGCTGCTGCACTAATACCTCCAGAACCATATTGAACAATAGGGGGGACAGAGGGCAACCCTGTCTAGTCCCCCTCTGCAACCTAAAAGGTTCTGAGCACTCCCCATTAATTAAAAGACTGGATTTTGGTTTCTTATAGATTGCCATAAGCCATCTCAGAAAGTTACCTCCAAAACCCAACTTCCCCAGGATCTCAAATAAACATTTTGACTCCACAAAATCAAAGGCTTTCTCAGCATCGGCAGAGATTACCATAGCTGGATTTTGTTGCTTGTTTAGTGCATATATCACATTGATTGCCTTCCGAATGTTATCCCTTCCCTGCCTGCATGGAATGAAACCCATCTTATTTATGTGGATAATTTCTTCACTAATCGCTTTCAGTCTGTCAGTTAAGATTTTAGAAAAAATCTTAACATCCGTATTCAGCAAGGAGATGGGGCAGTAGCTGCCACATTGGTCCAGATCCCTACCAGGCTTAAGAATCAATGTAATTACTGCATTATAGAAGTTCTGCAGCATTTCTTTTTCTGTTACAATATTATTATACACTAGGGCTGTAGCGGAATGTCGCAGCGGTAGCTAATTCTGCCAGAAACAGCGTTTCTGAAATTAATGGTACAGCATGGTAGAGGCTTTCATTCCACTAGTTTCATTCCGCTACTTCCGCAGTTCCGCTAATTTCATTCCGCTACTTCCACAGGCTTCACAAAATAGTGGAACAGTGGTTTTCCACCATTCCGCCAGCACCACAAAATAGTGGAACAGTGGTTTTCTGACAGTTTCTGCAATTTTTCCGCAATTCTGCAATTTGCAGAATGCCGGCGGAATTAGTGGAATGTCCGCAGAAAATCTGCGATGTGGCGCGAGCAATTCCGATATGGCAGAATGGAATCACGGCGTGGTAACAGCTCCTGCCACATCAGCCCTATACACTACTGTAAGGTGTGGCACAAGGATTGGTGCGAAGGCGTTGTAGAATTCATTCGGAAATCCATCAGGCCCAGAAGCCTTATTATTTTTTGAGGCTATTATAGCCTCTTGGACTTCCTTTTCTGTGATAGGGGTGTTCAAAAAAGCCACTTGATCCGTATTTAGTTTTGGCAATTTTACTCCCTCCAGGAATTCACGAATTTCTGTTTTCCCCAGATTTTGTGAGGAATATATTTCTTTATAAAAGTCCAGAAATGCCTGTTTAATATGGGGGAGCTCTGTACAGCGTTCATTTTGCTTATTGATCACCTTTGCTATATGCGCGTTCCTCTGTTTTATTTTAACTAGTCTAGCCAATGTCTTTCCAGCATTATTGCTGTTTTCGTAAAAATAGAATTTTATTTTATTGAATTGTATTGTAGTCTTTTCTAGCTCTAGCGCATTTATGATTTCCCTGTTTTTAACAATTTCTAATTTTAAAGCTTTAGTAGGGGAGACTTTATTTTTTGCTTCCAGTTTTTGTAAATTAGCATATGTTTCTTTCTTTTGTTGTCTTTTGTCCTTATGGATTTTGGCATGCAAAGCAATAAGATTGTCCCTGGTCACCACCTTTGCTGCTTCCCAGAGTACTGCCAGGGATTTAACTGAATCAGAGTTTAATGTGAAATATTCCACAATGCTCCTCTGTATCTGAATTTTATTTTCCCCACTCCTAAGCAAGCTCCTATTTTGTTGCCAGTTAAACGATTTGGGGCGCAGGTCTCCTGGTTCTTTGAATATTGTCTCCACTGCATTGTGGTCTGCCAGCACCACTGGTGTAATATAACATTTTACTCCTCTATGAGCATCCATTTTCTTGATCAGCACGTGATCAATACGGGTATAGCTGTTCTGGATGATTGAGAAAAATGTATAATCCCATTCTTTCCCATTTAGGTGCCTCCATAGGTCTACCCATCCATATTGTTCTACAAGCATGGACAGATCCTTTTGCTCCCTTTTTTCACCTCCTGCTCGAGAGTGGTCCAACCCTGTTATTGTGGCATTAAAGTCCCCCTGGATGGTGATCCAACCTTTAGCCACTTCTGCTATTCTTTTAAAGATTTTTTGAAGAAGGCTGCCTTCCCCACATTGGGCGCATATATGTTTGCTATAGTCATCAGCGTGCCCTGCAACTTCCCAATTATGCAGAGGAACCTGCCTTCCTTGTCCTTAATGCATTTTTCAATCTCAACATTTTTCTTTTTGCCAAATCCTATTGCAACTCCCGCTTTTTTCTTTTTTGCACATGAGGCATATAGGTCTCATATCTTTGAGTTCGCAAATCCAGGGACATCTTTATCCAATAAGTGGGTTTCCTGCAGTAGGAATATGTCAGCCCCCTGCTCTTCTATAAAATATCTCTCTTTTTCTTTTCTGTGGGGAGTTTAAACCTCTGACATTGAGTGTAACAGTTTTAAAACTAATCATTCTCCAATATCAAGTTATATTTGGGATTGATCCCCTTTTTCAACCACCCAGTAATGCACCATCCCCATACCTTTTTGATATTATCCTGTAGCCCCATTAAACCATGTTTCAATTCTCTTGCACTGTACCTGCTTCTTGAAATCCATTTTCCCTTTTCCATTATCAATACCTTGTTGTGAGAACCTTTACTTTCCCCACCCCATGTCACCTTGAATTCAGCCCCTCTCACCCTTCTAGATTGCCCCCCCCACCCCTTCCCACTCTGGCTCTTAAGCCAGCCCTTCATCCTCCTTCCCCTACTTGTATGAGGGACCCGTTGAAATCCTGTGCCTAGTTTAAAAAAAACCAAGGTGTGCCCTCCTTCCCCTCACCCCCAGCTCCTTTCAACTCAATTGTTTTAGTTACCCTTCTTATTAACCCAAGCCCTTTACAATAATTAACACCCATTCCCAAATAACAACTCAATACATTCAAAACCTCAACACAGTTCCAGGATCACTGTCTCTATCTTGCATCCCTTGCTTCTTCATTCCTTCTCTTGCCTCTTCTCTATTTGCCTCTGCATCGGGACACCTAGCTTTTGGTGGGATTCAGCAGTCTTGTGCCCTGGTCCTGGGAACTGCCGGTTGTGCTGCCAAAAAGACCTCCAGCTCTTCAGTGTTTTCAAAAAATGTCTTCCTCCCATTATCAATTATCATCATTCTCGCTGGAAAAATCAGTTTTGATTTCAATTTCTCTCATTAAGCAGACCGAAGTATTTGTTCCTCTCATTCTTTTTTAAATTGTTTCTGCAGCGCATGGTGTTTTCAGACATTACAGGACTAGTTGGCACCGTACCGAAAACAACCAAATCATCCCCTGCCAGGATGACCCCGTCACGCCATATCAGACATGCCGGGGATTCCAGTGGGGAATCTGGGAGGGGGCGGGACTGCGCGGCACAACATGTGGCCGCTTGACCCCGCCCCCTCCACACTCCCCGCCGCCCACCCTCTGGGGAGATGGGCGGGCAGCGGGACCAATGTGGCCACAGCATCTGGCCGAATTCACCACGGCCTGGAATCCTGCCAGTGATCCCGAGCTGTGGCGCCCGACTAGACGTGATATTTTTTTTGGTCCCCGCCGGGGATCACTTTCACCACGCTTCCCGGGAAATTCCCATGGCTAGCCCGTGAAGCATGGTTGAAAATGACCCCGTGTGGGTATTGACAGTGGTGAACATCTGGCAGCCACCAAACAGATGTTCGAGGCACAGTAACCACAGGTGGGTATTCACCGTGGTTTACTGTGATCTCGTAATGTGTGAAAATACCCATAGTCAGGAAACACTTTCACAGTCTGCTGCTGGAATGACAGTTTCTTCTTAATTCTGGCATTTTTCAAAATCTCTTCTTTTATTTGATAGTCTGCGAATTTTACAAGTATAGGACGAGGGGGATCCAGGTCTCTCTGAACTGGCCGCCCTGTTCTGTGAGCCCTATCAATTACCGCAGAATGGAGATGCACCTCCTCTGGGACGTTTTCTTTCAGCAGAGCCCAGATCATTTCATTAACCTTTTCAGTGCCTACCGTTTCCTTAATTCCATTAAATCTTAGGTTCCCTCTGCAGGAGCGATTCTCTAAATCCTCACACTTGAGTAAAAGGAAGGTTGTCTCTCACCTCTGACTTTATTCAGCTGCTCCTGAGTAGTTAGGGACTGATCCTCCATTGAAGAGATTCTTTCCTCTGCAGCCTCTATCCTTCTAGCCAGCCCCTCCAGCTTCTGGTTGCCTTCATCCACTGCCTGCTTGATCTTCTTCATTTCAGCTCTTAATTCTTTTTTCATTTGTAGGAGCAGGATTTTTAGGGACCCTTCTTCTCTGTCCTCTGCCTCTGATTCAGGTGAGGCCTGGTCAGTTTCTTTTATATATATATACAATTATTTTATATATATATATATATAATTCTTTTTTCATTTGTAGGAGCAGGTTTTTTAGGGACCCTTCTTCTCTGTCCTCTGCCTCTGTTTCAGGTGAGGCCTGGTCAGTTTCTTTTTTATATATATATATAAAAGAAACTGACCAGACCTCACATGAATCAGAGGCAGAGGACAGAGAAGAAGGGTCCCTAAAAATCCTGCTCCTACAAATGAAAAAAGAATTAAAAGCTGAAATGAAGCAGATCAAGCAGGCAGTGGATGAAGGCAACCAGAAGCTGGAGGGGCTGGCTAGAAGGATAGAGGCTGCAGAGGAAAGAATCTCTTCAATGGAGGATCAGTCCCTAACTATTCAGGAGCAGCTGAATAAAGTCAGAGGTGAGAGACAGCCTTCCTTTTACTCAAGTGTGAGGATTTAGAGAATCGCTCCTGCAGAGGGAACCTAAGATTTAATGGAATTAAGGAAACGGTAGGCACTGAAAAGGTTAATGAAATGATCTGGGCTCTGCTGAAAGAAAACGTCCCAGAGGAGGTGCATCTCCATTCTACGGTTTTATATATATATATATATATATATATATATATATATATATATATATATATATATATATACACACACACACACACACACACACACACACACACTAACTCTAACTACTATTAATTTTTCTAACATCTATGGAACTAAATGGAATATTATATCTACAGAGGTCTAGTTCTACAAACACTCTAAAATATTAAAACTGAATAACTACTACACACACTAACACTATCTCTATCTATCTCTATAACTAAGCTAACTCCTACATCTATCTATCTATCTATCTATCTATCTATCTATCTAATCTTCAATATTACACAGGGATTGGGGTGGGGGGGCACAGACAGCTCAAAACAAACAACACAAGGAAGGGTACAAAACTGAAATGAAACCTAAACCAATCTAATCCTACCCTAAATAAATCCTAAAACAGGGGAAGGGAATCATGGAGGGAGGAGGAGGGGAGGATTGAATGGAGGGCTGGGAGAAAGAACACAGGGAGGGTTAAAAAATAAAAATAACACCTAAATTTATCTAATTAAATCAAAATAAATGAAACTAGGGAGGTAAATGTGTGGGATGGGTGAAATAGGAGGAGGATGGCAATGGATTAGGAATTGGAATAGGAAGGAACACAAACTGCTGGGAGAGTGAGACTTCTGAAAACACCTGCTGTCAGGAACAGTGGCTGGCTCAGAAGGTGTTGGAAGCTGGGAGGGCAATGACTTTTGTTACTTGCTGCGCCCACCTTACCACAAGCCCTATTGGCTCTGTGCAGCCTAGCCCCATGTCCCCCATGTCCAATCGCAGACTGCGAAGCCAGTGGTCTGAGGAAAAAAGGGATGGTGATTGGGCAGGCTGGCTGCTACTCCAAGCCTCTCCATTACTGGTGCCAAGAAGTCTTCTCCTCAGCTGCTCCCCCTCCCAGTCATGTTTTTGCCATCCAAACTCATCCGAACTCACCCGAACGCGACCAAACTGTTCGTCATTTCTGAGTTCAGATTGCATTCGGTTCAGTCAGTTCGGGTTTGGGTTTGGTTTGGTCACCCGAAAGGAGCTAGTTCGGTCTGAACTCTGAACCACATTTGCACATCCCTCGGCTGGGGACCATACCTGTTCCTGCCACCCTCGCTGATCACCCCTCCCATGGAGGCTACCCCACCCCTTGACATACCCTGATTTTCTGATAGATATGACCTCCCCATCACTTAAGGAGATTACTCTCAATTATACTAATTCTATTATAACATTTGAACAACTGTACCGGACCCCTGCCCCTAAGGGACCTCTGGAGGTAACTGGATGGGCCCAACCCCCACCTAACCTATTATCTATCCAGTAGCTCAACTAGCTCATCCTTCAGGGACTGTATATAGCAATCATTGCCTTTAGGAGACAGATGAACCATGTCAGTACGATACAGGTTGGGTTTCTTGTGCGATAGGGGGTGATGGTGAATATTCTCTCTTCCCAAACCAGCCAGCCCCTTGCCTATGTCCCCGTTAATTGTTTTCCTAGTTCAATCTATTCTTCTAGGGTGTACTGCCTTGCTCCAAGACATCTGCTCAACTAGGTCGATCCAAATTATACGCGCAGATGGGAAAAGCAGACGCTCACGCTTCCCATCTGCTCCAAATTATACGAGCATATGGGGAAATCTCTCATATGTTGCTCTTGATGTTCTTTATGAGCTGGACCCCTTTTAGTTGTGGCAGGTAATTTTGGCCCAAACGAAGGTTGATGACATCTGGGGGGGGGGGGCCTGGATACTGCTTGAAGGCTGGGCAGCAACTGGTGCCATTTCATTCACTGCGCCCCTTCCACCTGATCTCTGCTCTTGCTTATAAGCCCAGCTGTGTCCCCCAACAGGTCTGCCTGGCTGCCTTGGTCACCCAGTGCACCAAGCTATGGCCAACAGTCCAGACCTGTGTTCAGCGGCAGGGGGGACAGCACCTGAACGGAGACAAATAGACAAGTCACGGTTGGTAAGGGGTGGAGGCTCCCAGACATATGACCAGAAAGCCCCAGAACGCCCCATTCCAACACACTTTCTGCTGCTGTCCAACTTGCAGCTTCTATATGGAAGGAAGGCGACCCAAACTCCCCCGGGGGGAGCTTGTGCACCAGTATGGCTTGCATTACTGCCATGAACTTTGTAAAGCACCAGGTACATTGCTTTCTCTATATAAATGTTTGCTAATAATGAACTGGTACCTGGTAAGGAAAATGCCATTTGCATGTTGGAACAGGGCACTGGGAGCCTAAGGGAAGCTCGCAAGATATTCTTCTAAGGCGCAGACTGGGCACAGGTCTGGAGACCCGACTGACCATCTGCCCCCTGCACCTCTCATCAGTTTTGGAGTGCTGGAGATGCATAAACATTGCCAGCTGCTCCATCTGGACATCTTATACTCTGACAGTTCTACCTGCAGAATCTCTGGCCGATTCGGCCACTAGCTCACTTATCCTGAATGCCCCAAAGAATTCTAGTTTAAATACATCACTAAACAAATGAACCTCATAAGCATAAGAAAAAACCAGGAGGAGAACCCTATAGATGTTGAGCAGCAGGTGGTGGGGGTGGTGATGGGAAACCACCTATCAGGGGCACTCTCCTGTTCCTGGGAACAGCTCTCGTGCAAGTGCTTAGTGAAGAAGCCCCAGCAAGTTGGCATCTGACTTGTCAGATAGCTCATAAAACCCAGGGTGGCAAGCTTGCTAGCTATAGTGCCAGCCACACCCTCTCTCCTTCTCAAATATAATGTGAACTGTAGCATCTGGGGTTCTGGAATGGGGAAATCCAACTCTCACCCTTGGATAGACTGGAAGCCTTGAAAGTCACAAAAAGCTCTGTCATAATCAGCCCTTGTTCATGAGCCCAGGGATTCTTGTATGTTGTTGTACAGTTCTAGGATACATGGGTCCACACTGATGGCGGCAGCCGTTCCAGGGACAGCCTGGCTCCACGTGCCAGTGAACGTAAATGCTCCATCTGAAAGTGAGATAGGGCATCGGCTACACTGTTCTCTATGCCAGGCAGATGCCTGGACGGGAAAAAAAAATCAAAGTTTAGACAAGTGAGCACAAATGCCCTTAACTAGCTTCATGACCTGTGAGGACAGTGAATTTATGATGTGCACCACCACCTGGTTGTCACACCAGAAGAGTACAGTAGGGATGTGCAAACGCAATTTGGGGGTTCGGCATTCGGCCCAAACTCGGGATGTTCGGCCCATTCACAAACACCCTGAACCTGAACTTCCCCCTGCCCAAACTGGCCGAACAAAGTTCGGGGCCCGAGCCCATTCGGGTGGGGGCGGGGACAGGGGGGAACCCAGTTTTGCCTCCCCCTTCCAGGCTGTGTGGGTGGAAGGGGTGCTGGGGCTCACCTCCCCCCCCAGCCTCGTAAATTAAAAAAAAACCCAAAAAACCCACCACCCCAGTGATAGCCCTACCTGTTGGTGCCAGTGCTCTGGCCCCGGGTCTGGCGGTGGCAGCGGCAGAGGGTCTGGCGGTGCTCCAGAGTTCTTCAGGCCTCTACTAGGCCTGAAGCCCTCCAGAGCACCGCCGGACCTGGACCCACCACTGCTACCACTGCCACTGCTGGACCCAGGGATGAGCCTGACCTACCTGGTGGTACCGGGGCTCTGGTCCCGGGTCCGCCGCTGCTCCCGCCGGACCCACAGCTAGAGGCCCAGCACCACCAGGAAGGGTGATCACTGGGATGGGCTTTTTTTAAAAAAAATTTTACAAGGCTGGGCAGGGTGGGGGGAGGTGAGCCCCAGCACCCCTTCCACCCACGTAGCCTGGAGGGGGGAGGGAAAACTGGTTTCCCCCCTGTCACCCACCTTCCGTCCCCCGCCTGAATGGGTTCAGCCCCCTGAACAGGTTTGGGCCAAACAGCCAGAACCAGAACAGTTTTGGGGGGCCAAACCCCGTACGGTCCAAACACCAAACCTCCTGGTGTTCACACATCCCTAGAGTACAGTATGATTCACAAATGCCACCAGTCAAAGGTGGACTACCAGAACAATGGGGAATATCTTCAGGAAGGTGAGGTCTTTGGTGACCCTGGCCTCAACCCACTCGGGTGGCCATGAGGCTGCACACCATCTGCCCCTGAAGAATACCCCAAAATATGCCCTGCCTATCTGTGGGACCGCCTCACTCCCTGAGTTCTGGATCAGCCCCTACAGTTGACTGGAGGTACCCTACTTGAGGTCCCCCGAGTCTTCCCAGGGGGCTACGCATGAGGGCATTGTCAGCAGCCACACCACAGCTGTGGAACTCCCTTCAAGTAGGGGCCCAGTTGGTCCCAGATCATCCTTCTTTTCAGAGAAGCTGTAAGACCTGGATGTTCCACCAGTCATTTGGTCTTTCCTCCAGCAACCTGTGTGTTCTGTGATTACAAACAATGAAGACGAGTCCAGGGGTGGGGGTTGAAGGTGGAGTGGTCCCCATCTCTCATCTGCCTCTGCCTGCTAGTAGTGCTGCAGCAGCAGTAGCAGCAGCAGCAGCGGGACACTGGGACACCGATTGGACTGGGAGTTAAAGCTGTTTGTTTACAAATCACTCCTCCCCATGTGAGTGATCAGAAGGTTGTTGTCTTGCAAAGAAGGTTCTTCAAGATGGCTCCCAACGTTCTCACAACTGGGTTGTACATGCTCACCATATTAAAAAATAATAGACCACATGATGGTCTCGATGGTCCTCTAGTATAAAAAGCACTCTCCCCCTCAGAATGACAGTTCCTTCCAACCCTTTCTAAGAATATAAGAAAATTTCATGCGGGGCTGGAAGGGTGGGTGTTGTGAGAATGTTGAGAGCCATCTTGAAGAACCTACTGTTCTTCTTCAAGTGCCTCCTCACAGGCTGTTTTTACACGGCTCCATCGGGTGGTGGGTCCGAGGGTGCGCTGGTGCGTGGGCGGGGTGTGCACATGACCACACATGCATCCCCACTTACCCCCCCTTATCCACACCCATGGAGAAACTGCCATTTTCCCAGATTGCTCCATGCATGGGGACAAGATGGGGGTGAGTGGAGATGCGTGTTAGGCCGTGGGAGAGTACACTGCGTCATTCACACAGGGCTCCCCCACCCATGAACATGGAGGAATCTGCATGTTCATGGGTGGGAGAGGTCTGTAAAAAAAAGCCACATTCTCACAACTGTCTTAGTGTCTTACTTATACTTTCTTAGGTAGGAACTTAGGATGTAAAGCAATATTTGCTTTATCTTGGAAAATCTGCAAATATGATTCTGATATTATTATGGCTGCTATTTCACTAACTCTTCTTAATGAAGTTATTGCTAACAGGAATATTGTCTTTAAATCCCCACCCCATAACCAGTTCATTTGCGAGTCCCATATAATCAATTCATGCTACCCCGGGGGCACAAATGAACTGGTTATGGGTGGGGGGCAGTGTGAATTGATTATATGGGAGGTGGGGATGCAAATGAACTGGTTATGGGGTGGGGGCAGCGTGAATTGATTATGGGGGCAAAACTGAACTGGTTATATATATAGATATTCAAACTCAACATGGCTAAAACTGAACTCCTTATCTTCCCCCCTCATCCTTCCTCTCCTTCCTCACTGTCAATAACTATTGATGGCGTCACCATCATGCCTGTCCCCCAAGCCCGTAGCCTAGGCTTCATCTTTGACTCAGCCCTTTCTTTTAAACCCTACATTGACTCTGTTGCTAAATCCTGTCGCTTCTCCCTCCATAACATTGC
>QEPC01013643.1:3300700-3326730 GCA_003113815.1 Sphenodon punctatus
GACCCCTTGTCTCTCCCTCTGTTCCCCTTCCTATGTCTCTCCCCCAGCTCCTGTTGCTCAGATTGTAAGCCCTAGGGGCAGGGACCGTGTCTATTTTATTACTTTGTAAAGTGCCATGTACACTGCTGGCGCTATATAAATTTTTGTTAATAATAATAATAATAATAGATAGATCTATCTATCTATTATTTAATGTGCCTAATAGGCTGGATGCATTTTGGGTGTCTTGTGTATTTGATACCATCACCCCCAGGCCTGCTGAGCCAGGCAGCATCCCTAGGCCCACCAGCAGGACACACAGAGGGGGGCCCATCTTGATATCTTGGCCAGGGGCCCATTGCACCCTAGCTATGCCCCTGGTCTAGTGTGTGCGACTGATCAATTTGAATGAGTGTGTGAGGTGAGAGAATGTGTGTACTGTGTGTGAATGATTGTGTGTGTGTGATCAGTTAGAATGAGTGTGTGTGTGAGAGAGGTGAGAGCGCATGTGTGAATGAGTGTGTGACCTCTTTTGCACAAGATGCACCCACACAGTGGCATGGGTGGGTGTATCTTGTATGAAAGCAGTCAGTTGTGTGCTCCTGTGTAACACACACCTCCATTCATCACCCCTGCACACAAAAAGCTGCAAAAAAACAGGTTGCTCCATGTGGGGGATGTAGGGGATGGGTGAGTACCTGTGTACACCTGCAGCGTTCTTGTGTCTGGGGCCAGCTTATACATTAACAAAACTATTAAGTTTCAAAAGAAGGGCAAATTACCTAGATAAAAAACCTTCAGTTTAAAAAGTTTGTTAAGGCGACATTACAAATTATACTCAAATGTTAACATGACAGTAAATTGTATGTTAATGCAACTTTATTAAATAGCAGACCAATCTATACATTTTTTCTTTCCTTATTCATTAATTTAAAAAGTTATAACTTAACTGAAATTAAACTGTATACATTCCTCATCGTGTATAAGTATTATTCAGTCACCATACCACACATATGAAGCTTAATTTCAGATTTCATAATTTTTTTAATTAATGAATAAGAAAAGAAAAATTTATAGATTGGTCTGATATTTAATAAAGTTGCCTTAACATACAATTTACTGTCATGTTAATGTTTGAGTATAATTTGTAATGCTGCCTTAACAAGCTTTTTAAAATGAAGGTTTTTTGTCTAGATACTAGATACCAATAATGGCACCAATAACAAAAAACAAAATTTCATTAACGATAACAAGAGTTTTTAATAACGAAAAACAACATGGGTCCCTAGTGCACACTCCTAGTCTCCATGATCTACCCCAGAAGAAAGCCTGATTGAAATGGGTCCAGGAATCTGATAGCATCGAAGTGAGTCTGAAGCTGCCGGGCAACCACCCATTCAATAAACTTCTCTAAAAGGTGATGGTTAGAAATAGGGTGGTAGCTGGCCAGGAAGTCAGCATCTAAAGATGCTCAAGGTTTCTTGAGCAGGGGTCAAACCACAACAGTTTTAAGGTTGTATGACAACCTAACCTACCATAAGGAGGCATTGATGACCCCAGCCAGCAAAGGCCCTAATGTCTCCCGGCTAGCTTTCACCAGCCAGGATGGGCAATGATCTAATTCACAACTGGTTGCCTACATTCCTGCATGCACATTCTCTGCACCAGTGGGTGGTGCTAATTGAAATTGAGCCAGACAAACTGTACAAAGTTGAGCTTCCACAGTCTGAAATTTTGACTCTGCAGTCAAAGTAACCACATCCACCTCGTTAATATGAGCAATTTTCTCTGCAAATGAATAAATAAAAATGGGCAATAGATGACTCTGGTTGATGATGAAGACAGACCAGATTGATCAGGACATTCACCACCTGAAATAGCTCTTCAGGATGGGACTTTGCAGAAGCTATGATAGCAGAGAGGAACGGTTTCTTCACTGCCATCAGTCACAGCATAGTTCTTTAAAAACAATCTATACAGCAATCGGTCGTCTTCAGCACAAGTCAAGTGCCACCTGGGCTCTAATCGCCTGCCCTCATGCTTCAACCACCTCAGGTCCTCCGTATATGAGGGGTACCTATACTGTTGCAGCAGTGGGAGTGGACACCTGGGTGCAAATGTGTCAATGGTCAAGATGTCATTCCATAAAGTGAACAGGTCATCAACAGAGTAGCCATCAAGGTCAGTGGGTAAATCCCCCAGAGATTTCTGGAAGCCAGTTGGATCCATTGATCTCTAAAGGTGGACCAACCTAACTGGTCCAATACCCCCAACAAGGGTGTAGGAGGGCGGGGATCTGGGCTTTCAAAAGGTAATGGTCTGACCATGGCAACCATTTTATAACACCCCCAATATTTGGAACCCCTGGCAGAGAGAAAAGTCAGCCACAATCTACAGACCTCTTACTCTGGAGTAGTTTCATTGAAGTCAATGGGGTTTGTGGATAGGGTAAGTGATTTGTGGATCACATTCTTTGGGTTTCTCAAATGAAAGCAGTGGAGGCCCTACTTGGGACACTGTGCTGAGGAAAAAGTGACTACTTCAGGTAAAAGGCAGAGAAGAATCAAGCTCTTTAAATGTACTGCATCCATTTTCTAACATCCGGAGATAGACCTTCTCATTTGGGAGCTGGAAAAAGATGAAATAGCTATTATGTCCCTCACTTACTCCAACCCCCACACCTACATCTGTTTAAGGCTCATTGAAAATGCCTGATCAAGAGAAGCACTTGAGATGAATCACTGTTAGGTGAGTGGTCCCTCTACTAACACTTCCACTGCTACCATTTAGTTACATTTCTCGTGATTTTATGTAACATTCATGTATGCATGGACTAAGCAGGGCAGGAAACTCTGTCCCACAAAATAAAATTACAAGTTGCTATGGGTAGCTAGCTATGCAACCAATGTTGTAATCATCACGGAGGAACGAATATGCCTTAGCCCCATGCTGCTCTGTTTATGTAAGCCTAAGGGGTATGAGGCACAAAGGGAAATGTAGCAAAATAAAATAATGTAATACTTTCCATCTATGCATAGAATTACGAGAAGTAGAAATTTTGCTAAAGGCGGGCAAACAAATAAATAGAAAAGCCTCCTGAGTGTTTACAGAATACAAAATAGCCATGTGGGAAACTGAAATGCAGAAATGGGAAGTAAAGAACTCAGTCATCAACAATGACTTCTGAGAATATCAGACCTGGCTGAAGAGTGTACATGTTTTTGGACTATGGATTCTCCTCTCCCAGGTAGAGCTATGGCGTGGGAAATTATAGAATTGATCATAGGTTAAGTCAGTACAGCTGGTGTAAAAGTTATATCTTATGTAAGGGCTGCTGTAACTTGTGTTATCTTCAAACAAACCTATTGGTTGGGGGGGAGAGGAAGCGGAGTCCCTGGGGCAGGACTGGTTTCACCTGCTAGCCTGCTCTTCCATCTGGGCCAATTCTACCCCCACCTTGCTCGCACTCAGCGAAGCCCCACTGCCTTCAACAGCCGCTGCTCCTGGAGGGTTCCTGAGTGCCATGGGCCCCAGCTGATTCCTGTTGACAGCACGGGAGACTGCGCTTGCGTCAACCATCCCCGTCTGGACTTCAAAAGTGCCGCTGAGCCTACGGCTGCGCCGTAGGCATGCGCCAGACGACGGCGTCCTTAGGCGAGGACTGGGTCTGGGCCGCTTCCACTTTTGATCGGTCCTGTTGGAATTTTCTGTGAGTCACCTGTGCCATGGGCAGGAGAAAGGAGGAGGGGATGGAAACTCGCTCCTGGACTCGAACCAGGCAAGCAACTTTAAAAGAATTCTTACGGAGCCCCAGGGGAGGCCGGGCCCCAGGTGATGCTTCCTCCTTGCATAGCCCGGTGAGCTTGTTACGTTTGGCAGAGGGGAGGGGGGTGCTGTCAGACCTGGGTGACCCAGCCCTTGTATCCACCCCCTGTTCTGAGACTGCCACCCCATTACCTGTTATACAGCCCATGGGGTCTTCCGCTTCTCCCATAATCAGAAATATGGACTATTCTATGGAACAGGTTAGCCAGCAGTGGTTTGCTGTGGGTGACTTAATTTCCAGATTGTATGTCCAATTAGAGAACATTAACATGCAACTTGAGCTACAGAGATTACAGCTGGGAATGATCACGGACATGCTAAAACTGCAAAAGGCTAATATGACTTAATTGGCCAGGGATGCTCCTCGGGTGTTGGCCTCAGTGGGGTCCCAGGCTTCTCAGGATGATCCTCCTGTGCCGGTGCCTGGGGCTACAGATACTAGGCCCTTTGCTGATAAAAAAAAGGCCTTGCAACCTGCAGTTGGAACCACAGGCATTCCTTTTTACTATTGTTCTTCTACCCTCCGGGTACTCACCTCCATGGACCTCCAAGTATTATATTCAACAGCATTTGGTTTCCATTTTAGGGTTGCCAATTCAAGTGAGCTCTATCCCTAGCTATTCATTGTTGCCATCATCTTCATTTTTCCACCGTGTATTGGTCCATTTCTCTGGAACACCAATAGTAGGAAAGCTATGGTCACATGCTCGTCACCTTGCTGCTAGGGGGATTTATTTGGCAAGGGTGTACAAAAATCTGAAAATTACCCCTCTGCTACCATCTGCAACCAAAGGGTTGTCTGCTTCTTTGGCTGCTAGTCATAAGTCACCCAAGCCCAACTCTATTGCAACACCTAGGGACACGAACCCAGGCAGGCTTCTCAACAGCTGGCCACTATTCCCGTGGTATCGCAGGCCCTTCAGAGGCCGCTTGCCGCCCGGGAAGCCCGGACGGGGACTTTCGCCTTTGGTGATGCAGTAGAAGGCAGGGAAGGCAGTCAGGCTAGACCAGCTGGATGCGCTCCCCCAGAACCTCAGAAGGTTTTCTGCTGGGGGGAGGAGCAGCACCAAATCTCTGGAAATAACAATTTTAGTAGGGGAAAGGGTAATTCCCCCCACCCATTGGTGGTCGGATGCAGCACTTGGTGGGTGACTTTCAGAAAGATCCTCCATGTGACCTCTCAAAGGCAAGAATCAACCCTAGCCTTAGAGGCAGTAGGGGGGGCGACAGACAGGATACAATGTCATCTCAGTGACTATCCCACCCACCCTCCTCCAAGTTCCTTACAATATGTTTATGAAATGTTGCAGGTTGGGCTAGACATTGTAATGACCCTGATTTTTTACATTATATAAAAGGGTTTGCGGTTATTCTAATCCAGGAATCCTGGTTCAAAGACCCCTTGGAACTGGAGGGGTATGTTGTCCATTACCTCCCAGTGACCCACTGGATGATCAAGGGCAGGCCATGTGGGGGTTTGGGTGCTTTTCTATACCACAATATACCCTTCCAGGTTATTGAGAACATAATGCTCCCCCAGTTGCTTCTGGGCTTTGTTGACAGGCTTGCCTCTGTAACACTTATAATCTTGATGCTTTATATTCCACCTTGCAATGCCGACTCCTTCCAGACTTCCATGTGGGACGGTTGGATCAACTATTGGATGAGTTGTGCTCCAAATACCCTAATGGTCTGATTATTTTAGTAGGTGACTTTAATGCCCGCATGGGAGTAGATGACCAGGCTATGGCCCCTTAATGTGATGGGCGGGCATATGTTCCAATCAATTTTTTGAGCCCTAGGAGATCTAAAGATCAAGGCATAAATTCCTCAGGGATCAGATTAGCCCAGCTATTAGTGGCCCAGGAGCTTTATGCCTTAAATGGCTCCGGCTTTAATGATCCAGAGGGTGAGTTTACCTTCATTGGACATCTGGGCCCCAGTGTGGTGAACTTTGTCTTAGTCTCGGCTGGTGTCCTCCCCCATATTATAGACTTTGCCTTGGGTCCCCCTTTGGTTGGGGACCATCTTCCTCTTGAATTTTCCTTTTCTATTTCATCTCTAGCCTCAAACAGCTCACAGATCCTAGAGATCATGACAGACCACAATATGGAGGTCTCCAATATTGCATGGGCTCCACGGTGGGATGAGGGGCTCTCAGAATCTTTAAGGGACTTTGCTTCTCAGCCATCTGTTTCCTCCCTTCGCGAGAGGCTGCTAACTTCTAATAGCCCTGTTGAGATCCTAGAACTCTACGAGCATTTATCTTTGGACCTTAGTGCCCACATTCAGGGGTTGAGACAGGCCCCTGCTCCTACAGCCTTAAAAATAAACCAGTCCTGGTTTGACAAAGAATGTAGGCTGGCTAGTATTGAACTTAAAATCAGGTATTTTGACTATAGGAAGATCAGACTATACCAACCAAGCAGCAGGCAGTAGCAATGTGGTGCCCAATTAGTTGTTTTTTTTAAAGCATGGCTTGCTGGAAAAGTAAACCCCCATTCCCAAGCTAGCCCTATGGACAGGGGGGGTCAGGCCAAACCATGCCATTCCATGACATGAACCCCTCCCCACCAGCTGATTACTCACAGATTAGCAGTGTAGCACACAGCCAAATTCACCAGAATGAAAAATGGCTGTGTGTGCAGCAACTTTTATTTTTTGCCCTAGAAGGCTGCAACTTGCAAGCCAATCACGATTTGTCATCTGACTTACCATCACTCAACTGTCCCCTCCCATACCCACCTTCTATGAAATAAATATGGCACTAAGTTTCATTTCCAGAAGTTTCTCGACTCAAACTCCAGGCCAGCCAGGTGTGCAGCTGCTTCCAAAGTTTACCAGGGAACAACCTTGCTCCCCGAAGCTTCGGAAACTGCCAAGTCTGAACCGAAGTCCATAATCGCTGGCTATTTCCAAAGTTTTCTAAAGCCTTTCAGTTCAGCCCTATCCCAAATGGAAGGAACCATCAAATTTCAACATCCAGATATACCACATTTGAAACTTAAAATGAAGCCAAACCACTGTCTATATCAAAGAGTTGTTACGCAACAAATCAATTTTATTATTATTATTATTATTATTATTATTATTATTATTATTATTAAAGAGTCTCAGCAGCTTGATTACAAACAAACTGATTCAGTGTTTTCCAATTAAGCTATCTGAGTTTCACTATAAATAATGTGCACTTCTATATACAAGCTTGTTTTTTGAATGTTAAAGCTGAAACAAATATCTGCAGGAATAGAATAGTGGTCATTATTCACATTGTCAGATCTGGTTCAATTTGCCCACTTTGTACAATAGAGAATAATAATTGTACAAAGAGAAGAATAACTGCTATTAGATTCTTGCTTCATCAGCTATCCATTTTGTCTATTTCACATGGATTATCCAGTTGTTCGGTTATTCAGTTATTTTGAAACTATTAGGGCTGTTGTACAAGTTCCATGTGACACATGTTCAAATGATGTAACTAAACAACCAATTAAGCAGATACGCAAATATATATATTGGCTGTTTTGGAATTATGGTTCAAATCCTACATTACTGAAATCAATGCAAGTTGTGAGTGCTGGATCAAGCCTTAAACTCCCAGTATTTAAATCCAAGCTAGAGTTGAAATGGGGAGGGAATTTGCTACTCGAGGGTAATGTCTGCATTTTCCAGTAGTCTGTTTTAGGGCTGAAGCAGCAGCAGCTGTTACTGCGCCACCATTCCATTCCATTCCATTCCATTCTGAGAACTCAGCACTTAATGTGTCTTGCCACCGACTTCCCCTTGATATTTCCACGATTCCGCATTACCTGCTGCCAGCATCTGCAGATACGGCATGTCTGCTGTTTGTGAACACAAGCAGTTTTATGCTGCCTTCCACCACTGAGTGTGAGTCCCTGATGCACCATGATGCTGAATAATAGATCATTGAATGAATGAACTTAGGGTGACTCTGACTACCTGCTTCAGAGTCCGCTGCAGGGGCATAGCTACTATGGGGCGGGGGTGCATTTGCGCCCATGTCCTGCCCTGGGAGGGGCCAGCAGCGATCAGGCCTGGCCCCAGGCATATGCAGCATCCACAGGAGCTGGGAGCTGAGTCCCAGAGGAGTCTCTCTTGCACCACTGGCACCACCTTTTTAAACAGCTCAGTTGTAGCCCTGCAGCACTGCTACATGGGTGGGGGAAAATCCCCCCCTGTCCCCTCCTTCAAATGTTTCTGTCTTTTAAACAAAGTTCTTCTTTGAGGGGCTCCTTCCATTCTCACAAATGGGAGAGTGTACCAAACCTAGAAAGAGACGGTGGGGGAACTTTCTAACAAAATGACACTCCATTCAGATTGGATCGACAGCCTGGGAGAAGGGTAGCAGGAAGGGGGCAGTCTGCTCTGGGGGGAGGGGGTGGTCCATTCAGCTGGGGGAAGGTTGGTTGTTCAGTGCTGTCTCTGTTAGAAGGATGGACAGATCCTCCCTCTTCCCTTTGTGATCACCGCATAGAAAGAACTGGGGGTGCAGAGCAGCTACAATGAGGCAGAGAGCCATCCCAACAAAGGGGAAGAATTTGTCCTTGGCACCCTAACGCACAAGAGAATTCACAGAAGAGCAGGGACTCCCCCCCCCCAATCCCCTGATTTCGCATCGGGAGCCAGGTGCTGCTCACTGCTGCTGGGGCCGGGGATCCCTGCACTCTAAGCGGGACAGAGACTAGTGCACAACGACGGACAACAAACAGGGCAGCACCCAGAGTTGAGCTTTGAGGGAGGGATCTTTGTTATCCCTCCTTGCACACTAGTCACTGTCTCTGTCTCACTTAGAGTGCAGGGATTTCCCAACAGCAGTGAGCGAGTGCCTGGTTCCTGATGCTGATCCAGGGGATGAGGGGGCGGTCCCTGCTCTTCGGTGAATTATTTTGTGCATTAGGGTGCCAAGGACAATTTTTTCCCTTTTGTAGGGATGGCTCTCTGCCTCATTGTAGCTGCTCTGCAGCCCCACTATGCAGAGGGGTCACTTTCTTCTCCTGGAGGCCTGGGAACCAATCCGAAAATGAATGTGAGTCATTGTCTGACCAACACAATCACTACCTTGCAAGGGAAATGAGCAAACAGAACAAAGTAAATGGAATGAACTAACCAATCAGACAAACCAATTGAAGAAAATTACATGGAAGGAAATTCAGGCATGCTAATGAGCAGTGGGAATAGACCATCCAATACTCTTCATTCATTTTGGTTAGAAACTTTAAAAATGTAACTGGTTTTCTGATTGAAAGAGTATTCTTTTCAGCTCTAGGTAGAAGTATACCCAGCAAAACTTTGTAGGGTTCTTCAGACTTTGAATGGCTGTATAGCATCTTAATCAATAAGATCCTATAGACTTGTCCACCCCTTGTTGCCTTCTTATAGATGCAAGAAACCCCTTGTGAGAGCAACATTGGAAAAAAAAACATGTGTAGCTGGTGGGACTACTCCCCAGCTGCCCTGTGGTGGAAAATTGATGAGACATGGGCTGGGTCAGGTCAGGACACCGAACTGATGTACCTGTGGCCTGGGAGTCATTTTGTAAGTCATCCTGACCATTTGGGGAAGGGCGGGGTATAAATGTAAATAAAAATTAATAAATTCCGCAGCCCGCACAGCCTGAGTAGGGCCGGGAGCACAACAAATGTGTGGGCAACTGGCCCCGCCTTGCTCCCAGTGCCTTTCCCTTACCATAACAGACAACCATGGCAGCTAGTGAGGCACAGTCATGGTGGCCAGTCACGATGACCTGTGGCCTGGGATGGAGATGGCACACGGCAACAGACATGCTAGCCTGCTGTGGCCTGTTTTGGTCTGCATGGGAGGCCGTTAGCCTAGGCTTTGACCTCGGAGATTTGCCAAGGTCACATTCTGGGTTAGACACCAACACTACCCCAGAAATCCTGATCCAACATCTGGCAGCAAATGTTTACATGTGCCACTGGGCCAAGGCGGGGCACAGTAGGCCAAACTTGCTAGGGATGTGCAAATGCAGTTTGGAAGTTGGGGGTTTGGCCCAAACTCGGGGTGTTCGGCCCATTCGTGAACACCCCGAATCTGAACCGACCCCCGCCCGAACTGACTGAACAAAGTTTGGGTTCTGAACACGTTCGTGAGGGGGTGGGGGCAGGGAGGAACCCGGTTTTCCCTTCCCCTCCAGGCTGCGCATGTGGAATGGGCACCGGGGAGCACCCCCCCACCCAGCCTGCCCAACCTGGGAATGTTTTAATCCCCCCACCCCAGGGATCACCCTACCTGGTGGTGCCGGGGCTCTGGCCCTGGGTCCGATGGCGGTGGCAGCAACGGTGGTGCTCCAGAGCACTTCAGGTTGCTAAAGGGCCAGGGACCATTCTTGAATGGTTCCGCTCATTCCTCTCGGGGAGGAGCCAACGGTTGGTGCTGGGGGAGGAAACATCGTGCCCCCGCGCTTTACCGTGTGGCATTCCGCAGGGATCGATCTTGTCTCCATTATTATTTAACATCTATATGCAGCCCTTGGGGGAGGTCGTGAGAGGGTTCGGGGTGCGATGTCACCAGTATGCTGATGATACTCAGCTGTACCTCTCGTTTTCTACTGACCCAGACCCTGCTGTCTCGGTGCTATCCCAATGTTTGGAGGCCGTGGCGGATTGGATGCGGCGGAGCAGACTGAAGCTCAACCCAGATAAGACGGAGGTGATGGTGGTGGGGAGGGCGAAGGGGGTGGTGGCCCCCCTGGTTGGGGGGGTTTGCCCCCCTGTAGCTCAGCAGGTCCGGAGTCTGGGGGTCATATTGGACGCAGACCTGCGGCTGGAGCGGCAGGTGGAGGCAGTCGCTAAGGCTGCCTTCCGCCAGCTTTATCTGGTACGTAGGCTGCGTCCGTATGTCTCTGGCCCGGACCTGGCCTCCCTCATCCATGCCTTCGTCACCTCGAGGCTCGACTACTGCAACGCGCTCTACGTGGGGCTTCCCTTGTTCTTGGCCCGGAGGCTGCAGCTGGTGCAGAATGCGGCGGCTCGTCTTCTTACGGGGACGGGTCGCCGGGAGCACATTACACCGGTGCTCCGAGCTCTGCACTGGCTGCCGATAGTGTGCCGGGCCAAGTTCAAGGTCCTAGTGATGATCTATAAAGCCCTATACGGTCTTGGCCCCTCATACCTTAGGGACCGCCTCGCCCTTCGCGCCCCAGAGCGGCTCCTGCGGTCTGCCGGGGGTGCCCTCCTGGAGGTCCCCCGTGTTAAACGGGGGGCCACGATGGAGAGGGCATTCTCGGTGGTGGGACCGCGGCTGTGGAACTCCCTTCCGGAGGAAGCTCGCCTGGCCCCAAGCCTTTTAACATTTCGGCGGAACTGTAAGACCTGGCTGTTTGCCCAGGCCTTTGGGAGGGAGGGTGGGGAGGGAGGATTTTAGTCCCCTACCCATTTGTTTTTACCTGTCTAGCCCTGTTTTAATATTTAATATTTAATATTTGATTGTTTTAAATGAATTTTATTGTATTTTATTGTTTTATTGTTGGAAGCCGCCCCGAGCTGCGTTGCAGGAGGGGCGGGGTATACATTTGTAAAATAAATAAATAATAATAAATAAATATAAAATATAATAGGCCTTCCGGGTCAAACCGGAAGTCCTATTAGCGGCCTGAAGTGCTCCAGAGTACCTCTGCCACTGGACCTGCCTTCGCTGCCGTCGCCACTGCCGGACCCAAACCCCGACCTACCTGGTGGTGCTGGGGCCCTGGCCCTGGGTCCGGTTGCGGCAGCGGGTCCGGTGGCGGAAACACTCTGGAGCGCTTCAGGCCACTACTAGGCCTTCCCATTTCACCCAGAAGTCCTAGTAGCAGCCTGAAGCACTCCGGAGTGCCACTGTCACCACCGCTGCCATCACCGCTGCTGCCACCAGACCCGGGGCCAGAACCCTGGCACCACCAGGTAGGACAAGCCCTGGGGTGGGGTAGTTAAAAAAAAATTCCAAGACTAAGCAGGGTGTGGGGGAGGTGCTCCCCAGTGCCCCTTCCACCTGTGCAGCCTGGAGGGGGGAGGGAAAACTGCCCCCCTGCCCAAATGAGTTTCCCCCCCGAAGGGTTTGGCCCGAACGGGCTGAACCAAATGGTTTCAGATTCGACCGAACCCTGAAAGGGCCGAACCCCGAACCCCCAGGGGTTCGCACTTCCCTAAAAATTGCATCTCTTTTTACCCAGTGGATTTTTCTGTGTTGCTTTCCAGGCCAAACAGCACAATCGTGCAGTTGCTTGGTCTTTGTAAAAGACGTTTGTGTTTGAGAAGAACATTGTCATTGAGAAGAACATTGGTGCAAATGGCTAGTACTGGGCTTTGGGAGGTTTATGTGGTTTTATTTTATGTGGTTTTATGGGTTTTGTCTTCTATATTTTATATGCTTGTTTTTATGATGATGATAGCCACCCTGAGCCTTTGGGGATGGGTGGGATAAAAAACTAACACACATAGCAGCAAGATCATTAGTATTTTGCTAATGAAGATCTCAAGACTGATGATACTTTGATGAAAACAAACAGCCTAAAAAAGTAATATAGAAATTGGAAGCAATTAGTCTGCATTTTGAAAAGCTCAAATTTCTTGTTTATTTGTTTGTTTTCTTTTTCCATTTTTTGAAGCACTCAGTAATAATTTGTTAACCTCAATCAGATTATTTTGTGGAACATAATTTCATTAAATATGTATTTATGCCATCTGGGAAGTGCTGTGAATAATGCTCACAAGCAATAGGTTGTATCAATCTCTATATAGCATTGGGGGTATCTCTCACTGGATAGGATTATCAGACTGTGGAATACGAAAAATTACCTGTCAGAGAGATGGCTAGCAGCATAGGTCCTCATTCACTAAATGGCTTAGGCATCTTTCCTAAAGTTAAGCAAATTCAACAAAGCACTGAAGCTAAAGCTATAAAACCATAGAATGCCAGAGTTGGGAGTCACCTTGAGGGTCATCTAATCCAACCCCTGCTTGTAATCCTGCATTCAAGCAGGGGGTTGGAGTAGATGGACCTTGAGGTCACTTCTAACTGCGAAATTCTGTGGTCCTATGACTTAAGTGCTTTGCTGAATTTGGGCCATAGCTCTGGCTGCCCTCCTTCCTCCTCCCCCAGATGTTAGCATTTTGAAACAAATTTGACATTGTTCCATTTTTTTTACATACAAACAATTTCTATAGTTGCCTCTAAGTATCCTATATGATCATTAGAGCTTGCTAGATTTTTATTTATTTAATTCATTAATTAATTTAATACCAAGTGGTGATGGGTCCAATCCCAAACCCCGCACACTGTGCAAACAGTGCACATGCACCTTGCGCATAGCTTTTGCGTGGACCTCATGCACACCCATACTGTCGGGACTATGGCCCATGCACAAGCCACACAGGTGGATGCACATGTGCGCATAAGCCACATGCAATGGTTTGGGATCACTCCCACTTCTACCTCTGTTCGTCGACACATCCCGGAATAAGTCAAGGACAACAGTTACATGGGTTTTTAACGGACACATTCTTTATTCCAAATAAATGAGCCAGCTGGGGGAATTGCTAACGGCAATTAGGTTCGAGTAAAATGAGCATTAACACAGTTAAGCATAACTGTCAGGGGAATTGACAATGATGTGCCTTCAACTGCCAGCCCCCAATTTTCCAGTACAACCACAGTTAACCATAACTGTTAGGCGAACTGGTCTTGAAGTGCCCTCAAGTATCAGCCCCCAATTTCTTAGCAAACCTAACCTCTCCTTCCAGCCCACACCATATGATGTGGGCAAGGAAGGCGTATGTTGTCCATTAAGGACCAGAGTAAGGAGTTGGGGGCCTGAAAGGCCCAGGAGTCACCTCTTCCCCCTTACTTCCTCAATCTTCACCCCTCCCAGGAGGTGACCCCAGCACTAGCCATCCCTGCTTCTGTGCCAGGTATCGTTTCCCCATCTCTTAAGGAGATGACTCCCAGTTTACTACTTAACTCTGTATCAAAGAACTACATAACAGTACGCCACCCCCGCAAAAAGTGCAACAATATTTCATTATACAGCACAATGCTGGGGGGGTGCGGGTGGTTATGTTTACTCTTACCATTGCATGTAGTTTTTTTTAAAAAATTATTGGGTGCCACATTGCTTCTTGTTCTGCCTGCTGCTTGCTTGGCACTTGGCACCATGAGGTCAGAGGGATCTCTCTGCCTGGCTCCACTTCCCCTTGCCTGGTCTGTTCAAGTTACCAGTGCCAGAGTACCAATGCCATGCCAAGTGTGTTTGTGTGTGTGTGTGTGTGTGTGCATGGTTTCTTAATTTTGTGACTGTTGGGGCCTGGGCTTGTTGGCTTTTGGTGGGCTATGTTTCTCCATGCAGTTGCAGACTGTTCTTCAGGGTGGTTGTAGTCTTCTTGAGTGAATATCCCTTGGTAGCCTGAAATTTTGTGCATTGCTTGGTTGGCAAAATGATTAAAAGTGGGTGCACTCACTGCTGATGGTGAACCATATTGTGCATACAATACTGCTTTTTTTAAAAAAAAATCATTTTATTTCTGCATGCAGTTGCACTTTTGTAGGGTTGTCTTCTGGAGCGATTGTCCCACTCTTGCTAGCCTGTTTTCCTGGGTAGTGCTTTGGGTGTGGGTTCAAGAACCTTTCAACAACTTTTCAAATTTCCAAAGTTTTCTGAGGTCCAGAATTCTGAAACTTCGGAAACAGAGTTGAATGGCCACCGAGTACCTGGGCCGATTAGTCGCAGATTCTGGTGCCAGTTACCTCAAAGAGCATGTGTCTCTGTTAAACATCATTTTAAATGTTTTATTCTAGACCCAGCTACTACAATCTTGGTGGTATGAGGTTTTGTTTAAGAAAATAATGTAAGCACCATCCACAGATGTGGAGAAATGCTTGAAAACATGACCACACTGAACCCGAAATGCTCACAAACTAAAGGACACACTGGTAGAATGAACACATTTTAAAAAGCAATTATTTTGAAGCTGATCTCATGATTTTAGGATCCTGACTCATGATTTTTGACTATTTGAGGTCAGCAACCCAGGATCCTGTTTTTCACTTACAAAAATAACTCTCTTTCATCTTTTCCATAGTATAGACAGCACTAAATTAAACTGACTTGTTACAGTTTATATGTAGAAAAAAACCTTTATATCCTATTATTCTGTTTTATTTCCCCTCTAATTAATAATTTGAGGGTGATTGTTTTGTCTTTTGAGTTATTTGTCTCAAATCTTTAACATAATCCTTTGGGGCTCACAAAATTAATCTTATATTGCAGTAATAAAAGTTTGTTCTTTATCAAGATAGAAATTAGTAGTGATTGCATAACCTATACCTCCATTTCCCATCCTCTCCCTCCCTTTCTGTATTATTTCAAAGCCATTTATAATCACAAAGGAAAAGGGTGCAGTGGCTCCCTGTAGTGGGTCAGAATCTTACATGTTCACATTTTCCCCTTTAGACCCATCATTCTTTTAAAAGTAAAAGTACAAAGATAGGATTGATTTTTAAGCAAGAGTCTATCAGCTGAAGAAACGTATGTGCCTACATTTATTAACAAGACTACAAGGACTCTCTTGCTAGAACTGAGAATACTGATTTATTTAACTCCACACACATGAAAAAAAAAATCTGATTTTTTTTTTTTAAAGAAACAAATCGAGAAAAGAATTGAGCTTTTTTACCTCACATGTAGAAACAGCCTGATCCTAGCCAAGTGCACACTGTGTGATCACACAGGAACCCAGGGAGTAGCAGAACCCACAAAGGTTTCCAGTATATAGGTTTCATTAATGAAGAAGCAATGACAACATGGGCATGAGAAGCACTTGTGTAAAATAGAGGAGGAGCCCTGGCCTGTGGTCAGCCATCAGCTGTTCAGAAGGGGGCCCATGAATAAATAAAAATATCCAAACACAATAGTGAGGCCAGGATTTTGAGTCAGATTCAGTTGGATGACTAGGGATGTGCGAACACTGGGGGGGTTCGGTGTCTGGCCCATTCGGGGTTTGCCTCCCTGAAACCATTTGGGTTCAGGCTGTTTGGCATGAACCTGTTTGGGGGGGCTGAACACATTCAGACGGGGTTTGGGTATCCTGGTTTTCCCTGCCCCCTCCAGGCTGCGCGGGTGGAAGGGGCGCAGGGGCTCACCTCCCCCCACCCTGCCCAGCCTGGATTTTTTTTTAAAACCCCCACCCCAGGGATTCACCTACCTGGTGGTGCTGGGGATCCGGTCCCGGGTACGGCAGCGGTGGTGGTGGCAGGTCCGGCAGCAGTGGAGTTCTGGAGTGCCGCCATTGCCGGACCCGAGGCCGAACCCCTGGCACCACCAGGTAGGTCAGACTCCGACCCCAGGTACAGCTATGTCAGCAGCAGCGGTGGCAGGTCCAGCAGCGGCAGTACTCCAGAGCGCTTCAGGCCTAATAGAGGCCTGAAGTGCTCTGGGTCACCGCTGCTGCTGCCACTGCCACCACCATACCCGGAACTGGAGCCCTGACACCACCAGGTATGTTGATACCTGGGGTGGGGGGTTAAAAAAAAGATCCAGGCTGGGCGGGGGGGGAGATGAGCCCCGGTGCCCCTTCCATCCATTCAGCCTGGAGGGGGGAGGGAAAACCGGGTTTCCCCCTATCCCCCACCCCCGCCCGAATGGGTTCGGAAGCCGAACTTTGTTTGGGCAGTTTGGACGGGGGGCACTTCAGGTTCAGGGTGTTTGCGAACAGGCTGAACACCCCGAGTTTAGGCCGAATGCCGAACCCCCGAACCGCGTTCTCACATCCCTATGGATGACATCTAGGTATGTTTATTTATATTTATTTATAACAGCATTTGTATGCCGCCCCCACCTGCAACAAGCATCTCAGGGTGCCTAACAACATTTTAAACCATATTATAAAATTAATTTTTATTTATTTATTTATTTTCTAGATTTCTATACCGCCCCATCCTGCCATGCAGCTCGGGGCGGTTAACAACAATAAAAACAGTATAAAAACATTTAAAACAAATATAAAATATATCAATAAAACAGGGCGTGGTACAATCATAAATAAATATATAAGGTGGGGGATTAAAAATCACCCCCCCCCCCTCCCTCCCAAAGGCCTGGGCAAACAGCCAGGTCTTACAGTTCCGCCGAAATATCAAAAGGCTTGGGGCCAGGCGAGCTTCCTCCGGAAGGGAGTTCCACAGCCGCGGCCCTACCACCGAGAATGCCCGCTCCATCGTGGCCCCCCGCTTCACACGGGGGACCTCCAAGCGGGCACCCCCGGCAGACCGCAGGAGTCGTTCCGGGGCGCGAAGGGCGAGGCGGTCCCTAAGGTAAGAGGGGCCAAGGCCGTATAGGGCTTTATAGATCATTACTAGGACCTTGAACTTGGCCCGGCACACTATCGGCAGCCAGTGCAGCGCTCGGAGCACCGGTGTAATGTGCTCCCGGCGACCCGTCCCCGTAAGAAGACGGGCCGCCGCATTCTGCACCAGCTGCAGCCTCCGGGCCAAGAACAAGGGAAGCCCCACGTAGAGCGCGTTACAGTAGTCGAGCCGCGAGGTGACGAAGGCATGGATGAGGGAGGCCAGGTCCGGGCCAGAGACATACGGACGCAGCCTACGTACCAGATAAAGCTGGCGGAAGGCAGCCTTAGCGACTGCCTCCACCTGCCGCTCCAGCCGCAGGTCTGCGTCCAATATGACCCCCAGACTCCGGACCTGCTGAGCTACAGGGGGGCAAACCCCCCCAATCAGGGGGGCCACCACCCCCTTCGCCCTCCCCACCACCATCACCTCCGTCTTATCTGGGTTGAGCTTCAGTCTGCTCCGCCGCATCCAATCCGCCACGGCCTCCAAACATTGGGATAGCACCGAGACAGCAGGGTCTGGGTCGGTAGAAAACGAGAGGTACAGCTGAGTATCATCAGCATACTGGTGACATCGCACCCCGAACCCTCTCACGACCTCCCCCAAGGGCTGCATATAGATGTTAAATAATAATGGAGACAAGATCGATCCCTGCGGAACGCCACACGGTAAGGCGCGGGGGCTCGATGTTTCCTCCCCCAACACCACCCGCTGGCTCCTCCCCGAGAGGAATGAACGGAACCATTCAAGAACAGTCCCGTCCAGACCCCCCCGGTCACGCAGTCGTCTCAACAGCAGCCCATGGTCCACGGTGTCAAAAGCGGCCGAGAGATCGAGCAGGATGAGAAATGTCGAACATCCCGCATCCATCTCCCGGCGGAGGTCGTCCACCAAGGCCACCAACGCCGTCTCGGTGCCATAGCCGGGGCGGAACCCAGATTGAAACGGGTCAAGGAGCCCGATATTATCTAGATGACCCTGGAGCTGGAGCGCCACTGCCCGCTCAATAACCTTCCCTAAAAAGGGAAGGTTAGAGACAGGTCGGTAGCTGGCGAGCGCGTCTACGTCCAACGATGGTTTTTTCAGCAGGGGGCGCACCACAGCCTCTTTTAAGCAAGGCGACAACCTCCCCTGCCGAAGGGACGCATTCACCACCCTCGCCAGCACCGTCCCCAACGTCTCCCCGGAAGCTTTTATTAACCAGGACGGGCATGGATCTAGTTGACAACACGTGGCCCTCACAGACCCCAGGACATCCACCACATCGGCTGGCGTCACTTCCTGAAACTCACCCCATAAAGATGGACCAGACGGACCCTCCGCCCCCCCGCGCTCTTCCCCTACTGCTATCAACCCAGCGTCGAAATCGGCCTGAATCCGAGCGATCTTGTCTGCGAAGTAGATGACAAACTCCTCACAGCGGGCCCGGGACAAGTCCCCATCCAGGCGGAGGGAGGCCGGACTAACCAGCCCCCGCACCACCCGAAACAGCTCCGCTGGACGCGACTTCGCAGACGCTATGAGGACGGCGAGGAATTCCTTCCTCGCCGTCCTCACAGCCTCCACATAGGACCGCAAATGGGCCCTATGGAGAAGACGATCGGAGACAGACCGAGTCCGACGCCAGCGTCGCTCTAGCCTCCTGCCCACACGCTTCATACACCGCAGCCCCTCAGTAAACCAAGGGGTCCTGCGGTGACGAGACCGAGGCAGAAGGCGCCTCGGAGCCACCCTGTCAATGGCCTCCTCCAGCAAGATGTTCCAATGCCGGACCAGCTCATCCACAGAGTGACCGTCCACATCCAGGGTAAGCTCCCTCAGGACCTCCTGGAACCGCTGGGGTTCCATCAGCCTCCGAGGGCGGACCATCCTAACTGGTCCCTTCCCCTTCTGGAGGGGGCGCGCTAAAAGACCGGCCTGAAGGAGGTAATGGTCCGTCCACGACAAGGGCACCGCTGTCACCTCCCCCACAACCGGACCCCCCGCCTCAAGGCCAGAGCCGAAGATCAGGTCGAGGATATGTCCCCCCACGTGGGTCGGGCAGATCACCTCCTGGGACAAGTTCATAGTTGCCATGGCGGCCATGAACTCCCGCTCCGCCCCAACAAGGCCGGCATCGGCGTGGACGTTGAAGTCCCCCAGAACCAAAGTCCTGGGGGAGCCCAACACCACCTCCGAGGCCAGCTCCGCTAGAGCGGTAAGGGATGCCGCCGGGCATGAAGGGGCCCGGTACACCAGCAGCACCCCTAGCTTGCCCCCAGCCAAATCGATCACCACGTGCAGAGCCTCTACACCCACAATCTCCGGCACTGGATACCTCCTAACAGGCCAGTCTTCCCTAAAAACAATAGCTACGCCTCCTCCCCGGCCGCTCATGCGGGGCTGATGCTGCACGGCATACCCAGCTGGAACCAGATCCGCCAAAGTTGGACCGGCCAGATCATCCAGCCAGGTCTCCGTGATGCATGCGAGGTCCACGGCCCCATCCACGATCAAATCGTGGATAATCGGGGCCTTGTTGACCACGGACCTCGCATTCATCAGCACCAGCCCCCCACGCGCGGACCCTGGACCCGGCACCTCCCTCCCCCTTAGTGGGGGGGTGATGACCTCCACCTCCCTCAGGCACCGTGGACCCCTAGGGGCCCGTGCCTTCCCACCCCATGGACCATACCGTCCGCGCCCCATCACGACCCCAATGGCCATGCCCTCCCCTCCGTCCACCCAATCCCGGCCCTTCAGACCCGGCTGCTTGCCCCCCGGCCCTCCCTCCCCCCCTCCCCCCCATAACCCTCCCCCCCCAACCATACCCTCCCCATTCTCCCTCGGTCTCCCCCTCTCACGGGGAGACCGAGCCACCCCCTCCCCCCCAACCCTCCCGGTCCTCCCCCTGCTCTCACCAGGGGGAGTCCCTGGGTCCACCCCTCACATTACCCCCCGTAATGTTAATTAAAATCAACATTCCAAGAATTAAACCCCCCCAAAAAAAAACCAATAAAACCCCACCGTAACCCAACCCACACATCCCATCTCTCTCAGCAAAGGCCCGGCGGAACAGCCAGGTCTTACACTTTTTACAGAAAGAGCGGAGGTAATTGGTCAGGCAGACCTCTAACGGGAGGGAATTCCACAGCCACCGAGTACACCCTCCTCATGGTCGGGGGAAATCCGAGGGACCTCAAAAAGTGTACCCACGTCTGATCGCAAATGTTGATCCAGAATCTGGAGGGTGAGGCGGTTGTGCAGGTAGGTGGGGCCCAGGCCATTTAGAGCTTTAAAGGTCAACACCATCACCCTAAATCGGGCTCAGAAGACTATGGGCAGCCAGTGCAGAGAACAAAGCACTGGAGTAATGTGCTCACGTCAGCCAGTCACCTTCAGGAGATAAGTCTCCGCCTTCTACCACAGGCGCAGTCTCCGGAATGTCACCAAGAGTAGCCCCACATAAAGCATGTTACAGTAGTCTAATCTCGAGTTAATAAAAGCATGTATGATTGTGGCCAGGTCTGAGTCAGAGACATATGACATAAGCCAATGTACCACCTTTGCCACAGCTTCCACCTGGACATCCAGGTGAAGATGTGGATCAAGGAGCACCCCCAGACTATAGACCTGGCATACCAGTGGAGGACAGACCCCATCAATAATGGGGGCCATCACTCCCCTGGCTTTCCACACAACCATCACCTATGTCTTGTCAGGATTTAACTTCAAGCAGTTCACCCTCATTCAGTCCCCCCCAGCTGACAAACAACGGGTAAGCACTGAGACTGCCGGACCTGGGTCTGATGAAAACGAGAGAGAGAGAGTTGGGTGTCATCAGCATATTGATGACACCTTACGCCAAACTCTCTAACAACCTACCACAAAGGCTGCATATACACATTGAACAAGAGAGGGACTCCACATGTGAGACCCTGAGAAGAAGATGAATAAACACCCAGCACCAAACACTAGGTTCTCCCGGCCAGGAAAGAGTGGAACCATTCAAGAACAGCCCTGCTCATCCTTGCCCGGTCCCGCAGCCGAATCATCAACAACTCATGATCAACGGTATCGAATGCAGTCAAGAGATCTAACAAAATTAACAGGGTCGAATGACCCTGGTCCAACTCTCGGGAGAGGTCATCAACCAAGGCCACAAGTGCAGTTTCCATTCCATAACCCGGACAGAAGCCAGACTGTGAGGGATCAAGGAAGCTGATGAGGTCCAAATGCTCCTGAAGCTGTCGAGCCACCACCCATTCAATAACCTTCCCTAAAAAAGGAAGGTTAGAGACCAATCAATAGCTGGCCAGTGTGTCAACATCCAATGATGGCTTCTTGAGCAGGCGCCGCACCACCGCCTCCATGAGGCGATCTGGCACCTGCCCTCCCTAAGGGAGGCATTGACTATCCTGGCCAGCAATGGCACTAATGTCTCCCTTGTGGCCTTAACCAGCCAGAATGGGCATGGACCTAATTCACAATAGGTGGCTCAAACAGTCTCAAGTAGGGGTGCGCATGTTGTTTTCATTATTACAATAATGATAATGAAAACTGTCATTTTTGTTATTGTTATTGCAATAACACGAATGACAAATAATAATAATGAAAATAGAAACAAAAATGACATTTTGTTTTTGAAATAAAGGGAAAAAATGGAAACAATTATTTCTGGCTATAACTTTTTTGTTTCTTATTTACTTCTGATTAAACTTAGGAAACATATACCTTCAATTGAGGGCACTATGTGTACCATATTATTAAATGATTAGAAAAAGGGAAATGATTTTAGAAACAATTGAATGTTGTGATTTTAAGAAAAGCTTTATAAACATTCAAACTTACAACTTCTTTATAGTGCATTCAATTTTCATGAAACCTGTGAATACTATGACCCTCCACAAGCTTAACACAGTTTCTAATTTTCAGAAATATTGAATAAAGGGGCCTGATGGTATAAGACATTAACTTTAAAATACATTTCCAGCTGTAACATGTTTATATTCCATCCTGTTTACAAGATATTTGGCAGAAATGTATCATATATCTTTCCTGTCATTTCTGCCTAACCAAAGGACAATGTGATAAAGGGACCCAATTTTATAAGCAATTGATGTTGTCTCTGTGAAGACCATTATTCAGATTAATAGCAGCACATTCAGTGTCAGTCAGAGGCAGGCACCCTGCATGGCAGTGGGAGAGAGACTGTAGGATGTGGAGCAACCCAAAGGACTGACAGACACATTCACTGGCGAAACACATTACTGCATGCTTCTAGCTTTACAGGACCAATTGGTAGTGGCTTCGAGGCAGGCATAGGGGGAAGCCCTGAGGGGGGCACAGAAGGGACATAACTGGGATTTTGGGGATAACATCAGAGCAATCATGAGACATAGTTTACACATCCAGACTGGCCAGTTATCATCACAATCAGATCCTGCAGCACTGTGACAGAGGACATAAGAGAATCTCTATTGGCTCTTTCTTAAACAGATGCTTCTGACTTCCCAGTAACAAGTGGGGTAGAGATGTGGGGATGGTCACAGCACAGAATGAGGATATTTGGTTGACATTTATACTGGCCAATTGGCATCACAAACCGATCTTATACCACTGTGACACATAAGTGAATCCCTGGCATAGGTTCCTTCTCTGCATATTCTGTGCAGTCATATAAAATTGGGACCTTTTATCACATATTTCTGATATTTGGCAGAGATGATTGGGAAAGTATGATATATAGTCATGTCAAATTTCATGTACACCAGTTCGACTACAATGATGTTACAGTCAGATATACATTTATATGTTAATTGCTTATACCACAAGTACCCTTTATCCAAACCTTTTGAAATTTGCCAGAGATAGTATGGGAAGGGGTATAAATATTCTAAGCTTCATCTTCATTAAGTGTGAGGAAAAGAAGTTACACTTAAGAATGTATATGAAAACCTTTGCAAAATAAAATAATTAAACTGCTTCTAAAATTGGATTTCTTTATCAACTCTATTTGGAATTTGGTACACATTATGCAGTCAATTGGAGGTATACGCACTCCAAGTTCCAGTCAAATATAGTGAAAAACAAAAAAGCTTACAGCTAAAAATGTGTTTTACATTGAAACCAATGGAAAATGAAAAGAAAAGCAAAAAAATAAAAATGACAATTTGATATTTATGAAAACAAAAACGTTTCAAATACAAAAAATGAAAACAAAAACAACATGGGCCCCTGGTGCACACCTCTAGCCCCAAGAGCATCACCCACATCTGAAGGCAACACATCTTGAAATTCATCCTATAAAACAGGACATGACGGGGCTTCTACTGCCTCTGTCTCACCCGCTGTTAAAAGTGCTGTGTCAAAACCATGGTGGATTTGAGCAATTTTATCTGCAAAAAAGTCCACAAACAAGTCACAGCAAGCATTTGATAACTCTGAATCCAGGCAGAGGAAGGCTGGACTAACCAGCCTCCTCACCACCCAGAAGAGCTCAGCTGGACAGGACTTAGTAGATGCAATGAGGGCAGAAAAGAAAGCTGCCTTTGCTGCCTGCACTGCCACAGTATAGGTACATAATCAGACTCTGGTGCAATTGGTCAAGGTACGAGTGATGCCACCGTCTCTCTAGCTGTCACCCTTCTTGCTTCATCCGCCACAGCTCCTCCATATACTATGGGGACCTGCGTTGTTGGCGATTGGGGAGCGGATGCCTGGGAGCCACATGGACGATGACCTTCATCAGCATAGAATTCCACAAGACCACGAGGTCATTGAGTGAAGGTGTGAATGGTGCATTGGGGAGAGTGGTGGTGCCGGGACAGGAGTCTTGGACAGGAGTATTGCTGCTCCAGGATTTAATGTGGATACTTCTTGCAGCATCTGAGTTGGAGCATTTTTTGGCTGGAGAGCTGCTGTGCCTACGTTACCTGTCAGCTGTGGTGAACCCCGCCCCTGGACTCCCATAAACTAAATCCAGACCTGGAAACTTGTACTGATCAAGCTAAGGGCAAGGCAAGGCAGGTTTTGCTCCCAACTTGCAAGGAAAACCGTATTGATCTAACAGATGTGTCAGAGATGGGAATTGAAAGTCAACAAACTCAGAGGCAGCCAATGTGTTCTCAGGGGGTTGAAGAATGTGTTTCGCGGGTATCAAGGATTAATAGGGCCCTAGATAAAAAAAAAACTAAGCCTAAGCCTATATGCTCTGACCCTGACAAACTGTGTAATAAAGCTAGTGTTATAACTAGTTATTATGGGTTCCACCCCATTATTTGACTGCCTTACTGGCTGTTTATGTGCTAATTTTGAGTTGACTCTCTTTGATGTGATTTATGTCTTTTGACTTGTTTTGCTGACCTGTTTCGCTGAATGCGATTCTAACCTATGGGTTATTGACAAGTGAATAACGATAAATAGAAGTCAGACATAGGGGTCAAATGTAACCGCCATAAGCCCCGGAAAGACTAAGGTAAACTACAACCCTAAGGGGGTATATATATATATGCATAATTGGGATTTTTTTTGGTTCTGACCATTATAATATATTCCTCGAATGCTGCTTACTGTAATAGTCATATTTTATTTTGTATTGTATTTTGTACTGTATTTTGTTATGGCTAACGGCCAAACAGTAAAAGCTTACTACTTACTACTACTCATTGAGCGAATGGCCATCAAAATCAGAATAAATATCCCCTAGGGCAATCCGGAACCTTTCTGGTTCCATAAGCCTTCAGGAGCGAACCAACCCCACTGGTTCCATACCCTCCTGGGGACCGACATGCACCAGAATATCAGCCTGGAGGAGATAATTATCAGTCCATGGCAAGGTCACTGTTGACACCTCCCCCACTAATGGATCCCCCGCCTCAAGGCCGGTGCAAAAAATCATGTCCAGGGTATGTCCTCCAACATGTGTGTGGCCCACCACTCTCTGAGACAAACACATGGTTGCCATGGAGGACATGAACTCATGCTCCGCCCATCCAAAACTGGTGTCTGTATGAATATTGAAGTCTCCCAGGACTATCACCCTGGGGGACCGCAAGACCACCTCTGACACCAGTTCAGTCAGAGCAGGCAGGGAAATTGCTGTACAGGTGGGTGCCCGGTATATCAGCAGTACCCCCACTCTGTCTTTGGCCAATCCAACACCAAATGGAAGTCCTCTATTCCCAGGATAGGTTGCACAGGAAATCTCCTCACAGACCAAGTCTCCTTAAAAATAATGGCTACACCGCCGCCCCTCCCCCCCCCACATCCCCATCCCTTCAGCTGATGCTGAAGGGAGTACCCGGCCAGAACAAAGTCAGCCAATATAGACCTTGACTCAGTGTCCAGTCAGGTCTCTGTAATACATCTGATGTCGACCACCTGGTCCAGGATCACCTCCCAGACTCTAGCGGCAACCATCCTTGCATTCATCAGCATGAAACCAAGGCCAGGGACCCTCTGATCAATGATCACCTCATCAAGGGCTATTGATGTTAGCCCCATGCAACACCAGGACTTTTACAGTTTGGGAAATGTGCAGCACCACTGCAAAAAGAAAGCATATTATGTCACAGTAATGGGGTGTACTAACCCTTTAAAGGGAATGGAGGGTGGAGTTATAATGGTGGAGTTTTCTATCTCTCTGATGTTATTCTGCACCTGGGGCACTGTCTGCAAGTTGACACCCTTTAACATCTAGGTGACTGGCAACTGACCTGTACCCGCCTGCCATTTTATCTACTTCATATGGTGTCAGGCCACCCTGGGGCATTCTCTCCAAGTTGAAGCCTTAGCCTTGTGATAGCTGGGGTTCTGCTAAGATGAATGAGGGAGACACAGGGCACTGTGCCTATCTGCCTGAATATGGGGGGGGGGGGGGGGGG
>QEPC01013643.1:3354825-3366646 GCA_003113815.1 Sphenodon punctatus
GCAAGGAACTCCTTCCTCGCCGTCCTCACAGCCTCAACATAGGACCGCAAATGGGCCCTATGGAGAAGACGATCGGAGTCAGATCGAGTCCGACGCCAGCGTCGCTCTAGCCTCCTGCTTACACGCTTCATACACCGCAGTCCCTCAGTAAACCAAGGGGTCCTGCGGTGACGAGACCAAGTCAGAAGGCGTCTCGGAGCCACCCTGTCAATGGCCTCCTCCAGCAAGTTGTTCCAATGCTGAACCAGCTCATCCACAGAGTGGCCATCCACATCCAGGGTTAACTCCCTCAGGACCTCTTGGAACCGCTGGGGTTCCATCAGCCTCTGAGGGCGGACCATCCTAAGTGGTCCCTTCCCCTTCTGGAGGGGGTGCACTAGAAGACCGGCCTGAAGGAGATAATGGTCCGTCCATGACAAGGGCACCACTGTAACCTCCCCCACAACCGGACCCCCCATCTCAAGGCCAGAACCGAAGATCAAGGATATGTCCCCCCACGTGGGTCAGGCAGATAACTTCCTGGGACAAGTTCATGGTTGCCATGGCGGCCATGAACTCTCGCTCCACCCCAACAAGACAGGCATCGGCGTGGATATTGAAGTCCCCCAGAACCAAAGTCCTGGGGGAGCCCAAAACCACCTCAGAGGCCAGCTCTGCTAGAGCAGCAAGGGATGCCGCCGGGCAGGAAGGGGCCCGGTACACCAGCAGCACCCCTAGCTTTCCCCCAGCCAAATCGAACACCACCAATTGTTGTTGGTTTTTTTTGTGCCTCTTACATATTTGCAGAATGATTGACAGATGCAGAAAACTGGAGGATTGACGCACACACTCTTGTGTTCCTGTCATTTAAAGCTTGAGCTTTTTCTAAATTGAATGATTAACTTAATTTTAATGTAGAAAGCACTATCTTTTTCCTCAGGGATGATTGTCCGACTGCCATTCTTTGGAGTCAGGAAGGAGGGTTTTTTTAACAACAAAGTCCATTTCCCCCCCCCCCAACTAATTTAGGTTTTTTTAGACCTCTGTTGTAGTTTTCATCTTCCTCTGAGGAAGATCATTAACTGCACAAGCCTACTCCTAAAACCATCAAATTAATAAAAATGTAAATGACAATAAAATTCACTCATGTTTCCTGCAATGCTTTCATCAAAAGTGTGTCTGGCTCCAGTGCCCCATTTCAGTGGAGGGAGGAATGACTAGGTAGCATAGCATCAGATATCATACTACACCTGCCCTGAGTCAGATTCGTACATGGATTTCTTTCTTGGATGACCGCTACTGCTGGGTGCCCCATTTCAGAGGAAGGAAGAATTTTTAAAGTAGCATATATCTCATGATCAGATCACCCACTGGCCCTGCCCAGAGTGGCATTGCAAGCTGCATTCATTGTTTCTTGGCTGTCTGCTGCTAGGTGCCCCATGGTGACTGATAGGCAGAGCTAGGTATCATATCCAAGATCACACACTGCCCCTATCTGCCTAGAGTGACAGTGCCAGCTGTATTAATCATTTTTTGGCTGCCTGCTCCTTGTTTCCCCATGGTGACTAATGGAAGAAGGAAGAGTAAGTGGGTAGCATATGTAAGATCATGCACTGCTCTTGCCTGGTGTGGCAGTAAACCGTAGTACTTAATTGCATGCATTAGTCTACTGCATGCTGCTGCTGGGTGCCCCATTTCAGAAGAAAGGAATTTTAATTAGCATCTCTCTCATTAGATCACACACTAAAGAGTGCCCAGAGGAGGGCACTCTTTAGCTGCTGCATGTGACATATCAAATGAGATCATGTTCATTGTGCAACTGTACCAGAATGGCTAATGCAGGTAGACCTCCTGTTCTGGGATGGGGGGCAGGGGAACCAAATTGGGACTGGCTTTGCTTTTCCCTCTGTTGATGATGCCACGAAGAGTTTTTGGAGACTGCATAGGACAGAGGGATATTTATTTTTATTTTTTTATTTATTTATTTATTTATTTATTTCTAGATTTATACCCCGCCCCTCCTGAGAACAGCTCAGGGCGGCTATAATAAGCTCCTCCAACCACAACAAGGTACCAGTCCATGAGGCGAGGTTTTTTGTTATCATCAACCTTCCCAACTATAACAAACAACCTAAGTACTGATACCTTAATTAAAGTAATCCTAAGAACTACCTACCAAATACTACACAAAATTAAAGGAGACAGCAACTGAGAGCAAGGAGGAACCCTCATTCCCTCGCAGAAGCAACTAATTCCCTCATCCTCCTCTGCCAGCTCATCTGAGGTTGATAGATGATGTCCACCACAGGGCTCCTAGGAGACCTTGCATCAGGATCCCTGGCAGGGGCAGGTATCCATGGGGGAATCCTTGGGGAGGGAATAATCCTGGGTGGTCATGGTGGGAAGTCTGGACATGGGGGCACGTCCATGCCACCAGCCTGAAAGCACCAGAATACCACCACCACCACCCGTTGTGCACAATCAGGGTCTAGCAGAGCACACAGTTGGCCTATCCTGTGACTGCCTCATGTAGGCACTGTAGGCCATATTAACCTTCTGGCTACATTCCAGGACATGATACTCCTCCACTAACGAGTCACGTGCTGGGCCTGTTGGTCAAGAGCTTCTTGCCCAGCGGAGACTCGACCCGAGTCAGGTAATGCAGCTCTGAGGACAGGGGCAAATCTTCTTCAGCCTGGATAGGGCTGGTCTCTGCCTCTGCTGGTGAGGAGGATGAGGGCGAAGGCCTCCTCCTCCTCTGCCTGGCAGGTGCAGCTTGCCCCCCTCTCTGGGCTTTCTTCCTGTCACTTGCCTGCTTTCTCCCCCATTCTCGTCTAACCCCATGGACCCTGCTAATGTAGCTGTGGAGGGCAGAGGTGTTTCTCTGCCCCCAAGCCACACCTCCCTGTCAGTGAGGGAGCTCACAGATCAGCAGTGCAGGCCATTCCCTGGGGCCATAAGAAGTGGTCCCACACTGCATACCTCAATGGAGCACTTGCCAGGCCCTCATCACCTGCCAGGCCCTACCCTGCCTCCTCCACGAGCTGGCCCTCCTCCTCTGAGTTGGCTGCTGCCCTCCTCCTGGCCCTGGTGCTGAATTTCAGCTGCTTATATACTGTAAGGGTGAGAGTGGGAGGGGGGAAGGGCTGCATGTGTTGTTGTGCAGCCTGATTGGCTAGGCAATTAAACAGCTGCAGCTGCTGTACATGGCAACACCTGCAGAAGCATTGACTTGGTGACGAATAGTTCCAAAGTTCTGAGTTTCTGTGTTCCAAGGATTTCTGAGGCCTGGAATTCTGTTTCAGAATTCTGGAACTTTGGAAGCAGCACCAAAGGGCCGCCATGTACCTGGGCTGATTACCCGGAACTTCGGAAATCTGCCCAAGTACCTGAAAGTACTATTCGGTACAGGAGTTTTAATAGGAGTTTGGCTGACTTTGCAGAATCTTCCTTAACTATGAATTTCAATAATTTAAATCTAACATCCAAGAAAGCTCAAGTATGAATTCTTACATAATCTCCCAACCACTTCACCTCTTCTCAAGAATATATATATTTAAAATAGTTAATTGAAATTGATAAGACCCCAACAAAATACTAAATAATTAGAAAGCTTTGGGAGTTGTGAGGGGATTGCCCAGAAATAAGAAAATCTCCTTTGTAGCCTCTTCAGTAAATATGTACAATTAGAATTACACAGTTTTGTTAAACATGTATTGTGTAACCAGAATCCTGGAACTGCTCCAATACCATTTCTCTCTATTGTCTAAATATGTAATTAGGACAGAGTTTTTTTTTAATGGTTTTAGCTAGTGATTATTTCTCCCTAAGCCATGCAACATGGGAATTGTGATGCTCGTACAAGTTCCACAATCTGCTGCTACTACTACTTATCATTTCTATAGCGCTACTAGTCATACACTATAGAAATAATCAAGACAACTGAACTAAGGCTGATGCGGCAGCAGCTTTTACCACGCCGCAATTCTGTTCCGCCATTTCGGAACTGCCCGCGCCACACCGCGACTTTTCTGCGGATATTCCGCTAATTCCGCCGGAATTCTGCAAATCGCGGAATTGCGGAAAAATTGCGGAAACATTGCGGAAATCGCGGAAAACCGCTATTCCGCTATTTTTTGGTGCTTGCGGAATTGCGGAAATAGCGAAAATGTCATGTTTCCACGATTCCACTAAGTTGCGGAATTAAATAAGCGGAACCGCGGAACCGCGGAATGAAACCGAGGAATGAAAGCCTCTGCCATGCCGTTCCACTAATTGCGGAAACACTGTTTCCGCCGGAAATAGCTACCGCTGCGATATTCCGCTACAGTCCTAAACTGAACATAATATCCTGATGAACATTCAGTTCAATTTATTTGCAAATCTGAAGGCCATCACAAAACATTAATTACAGCTGCTAAAATTTTAGCCATTCAATTTGTTATAGCCCAGTACTGACTAGTAAATAAATATGACAATAGGTCCCACTGACTGTTAAGATTAATACTAAAACTGAACTCCTTATTTCCCTCCCTCATCCTTCCTCTCCCTCTTCCCTGTCAATCCTCATCGATGGGGCCACCATCCTTTTTGTCCCCCAAGCCCATAGCTTAGGCTTCATCTTTAACTCACCCATTTCTTTTAAACCCTACATCGACTCTGTTGCCAAATCCTGTCACTTCTTCCTCCATAACATTACTATGATTCACCCTTTCTCTCTGTCTCCTTCACCAAAACCCTTGTTCATGCCCTGGTCATCTCTTTCCTCGATTAGTGTAACCTCCTTTTCACTGGCCTCCCCGTGCTCACCTTTTTCCCCCTATCTCCATCCAAAACTCTACTACCAGGGTCACCCACCTCACCCGTCTCTTTGACATGTGCAGCCCCTCTCCTCTCTTCACTGGATCCCCCTTCCTGAATGAATTCTGCACAAGCTCCTAGTCTTCACCTATAAAACTCTTCACAACCTTGCTCCTCACTACCTCTCTGCGCTAATTTCCCTCCATACTCTAGTCTGTGAACTGCACTCCTACTCTGTCCCCTCTCTTGCCCTCCCACACCTCCTCTGCTCCCCTAACCACCTTCATCCCTTCTCCCTAGCTGCCCCCCATGCCTGGAACTCCCTTCCTGCCCACATCTGCCTTGCCCACTCCCTTTGAACCTTTAAATCCCTCCTCAAGACCCACCTCTTTGACTCTGCCTTCCCCGACTTCTTGCTCCCCTCACCTAACTCCTGCTGATACCCTCAATCTGTTACCTCTGGTCTGTGTACTCATATCCTCACCACATGGACCAACCATCCATCATTTTTTATGTAACCAAGCCAAGCACGTGCACCTGAGACCTCGCATCTTTGTGAATGTTACACTCCTTGTCTCTCCCTCTGTTGACCTTCCTTCCCCTCCCTCCCAGTCTCTCAGATTGTAAGCCCTAGGGCAGGGACCGTATCTATTCAATTACTTTGTAAAGCACCAGGTACATTGCTTGCGCTATATAAATGCTTGATAATAATAATAATTAATAGACATAATAGGGACTAAAAGAGTGGTGTAGGCACCTGAATGGAGTGGGCAATTAAGAATTATATGTAAGAGAGTTTTGACAACATTCTGGTTATACATTTTACAGAGCCTTTGGTCAAATGGAATTCTACCCTCTGTGACAGCAGAAGGGAAAAGGTTAAACTGAGCTAGTGTGAATGCCCATCTGAGACTCCAACATTTTGAAAAGCTTAAATAATCTTTGTCATGTGGAGCCAAAGAAAATAATTTATATACTGCCGAGATTGTTTGTGAATTAATTGCTGTTGACAAATGTTGTCTTTCCTAGTCAGAAATATGCTTCTTTATTAGTGTTAAGGAACCTGTCATAGGCAACAAGAGCAAAGCATCCTTGGAGAAACCCAGATGGGAAATTAAAACTGACACACTAACTCTCCAGGGCTTCAGACATGGGTGGTTGGAGGTATAATAAAGAAGGGTACCTGGACAGAAAAGGCAATCTGGAGCCAAAACTCCAGAACCATCAGTTGTATCTGAGAAGCCACTGACGGGAGGCCAGCCTCAGCTTTCAAGAAGCCTACTGGTGTATTTAAAGGGGCATGCAATACAGTATGAAGGAATCTATTTTGCTGCCTTTCCAAATTCCTTAATAAAGGAAGGTCCCCAAATCGGGGCCCCGTATAATAACTGAGGGAGAACCTTAGCCCAGAATAGTCTTGGGGTGGGGATATATAGCCTGCTCCCCTTTGAGAAATAAAAGATCAGACTCCCACTTGCAGAGGAGTTTGCAGCATCAATGGTTGCCTCAAAACATGAGCACCATGCAGCAGATTGAGTAAACACAATGCCCAGATACTTGAAGTGCTTAAATCAAGTGCTTATCCATATACCAACTGCACCGGACCGACCAACATCCAACCAACATAACTTTCTAACAACTCAGCTTGACAGAAGTTAAAGAAACTTTGCATCAGGTGCTGGAGGCCAATCAGAGTTTGTGAGAGTAGAATAGAATCATCAGCATATTGAAGAAGAGGAAGGTATGCATCCTCTAATTTGGGGGAATGGTAAATGGGGTCATTAAGATAAGCAACTGCATCACTGATACAAATATTAAACAGCAGTGGTGCCAAAAGACACTCTGACCTCACTTTGCAGGTAGTGGGAATTGAGCTAGACAACTGACCAGAATGATTAACCCTAACCTGCATAGAGGAATCCATATGTAAAGCAATAATTAAATACAATAATCTAGGGTCGATGTTGGTATGTGAAACTTTAAAACATAGATGCTCTTGATTGATTGAGTCAAAAGCTGATAATAGATCGACAAAACATAAGTATAAGGAAGAGCTGCCAGCAGGATGTGGGTATTTTGAAATCAACTGATTAAGTAAATAAAGTAGAAACTCCCTTTCTGAAACCCACTTGGTCCTGTGTAATAGCATTATTACTATTGGCCCAAAGGGCTGAACGGCCTAACAGAAAATTTGAGTATACGTTGCCTATAATGTACAGCAAGCTTATTGGCGGATAATTTGCAGGGATATAAGGATCATCTTTTTTTAAAGATGGGCATTAGTATGTATGATGTTTTTCACCCAACCCTTTGGAATCAAACCCGTTTCATTGATGGTAGAAAACAAGTCTGCCAGAGTATCACTCCACCAGTTTAAATTTGCCTTGCGGCGAGTGGCAGGTATAAAGTCACCCCCGGGGCCTTTTTTTACTTAAGCTTCTGTATCAGAAGAGCAACTTCTTCTGGAGAGAGCAGGGGCCAACTGGGAAAGACATTTAGAGCAGACACCACAAGTTGAACAGAAGGTGAAGTGGATGGGATGTTAAAGACATCATAGAAATAGCTGAGAATGGGGTGGATTTTACCAAGGACCTAGTTTGATTAATTAGCTGCCAAAAGGCAGAAGAATTCTTCTCTTTTGCCACCCTTTCTAGTTCCTTCCAATAATTGTTGACATGCTCACCCTTTTTACCTTTCAGGAGTGCCTTATATTCTCTCCTGAAGGAAAAGAAGTTTCTAGAGAAGGTCCCCCTTCCCGTCCTCCTCTCAGAGCGAGCCAGAAATTTAAGGTGTCTTTTGCCCATTCCACACTCTCGGTCAAACCAAAAGGGGGAACGCTCTATCTTCCCAAATTTGGGTCTTGCAGTAGAAACCAAATACGGATGCAAATGGTCTGTTACCTATTCAAAACTTTCTATAGCTTTAGAATTATTAGAGGACATTATATCATGTTTTTAACCTAAGAAAAGAGTGGTATTAAGCAGTTGGGCTATAGCCAGTTCAAGATCAGGGACAGACATTTAACTCGTCGGCAAGAAGTTTCTAAAAGAGGGTTACATACAACTACTAGTGAAGAGGGAATCTCTCTTTTGCACTCAGGGTACCATAGTTTTACTACAAGTGTTTAATGGTCCTTGTATACTGCTAATGGGATTGAAAAATCCCTAATTCAGGATAACAGGGAAGTGGAAATAATCATATAGTCAATAACGCTTGCACCCCTGTCGGAGAGAAATGTAAATTCTCCCTAACGGTCTCCAGGGGTGTTACCATTCAGAAAAACCTAAATTCAAAGATTCAGCTAGATGCTTCAATTTGGTATCCACTGCATTTGAAAAAGAATCTGTAGAATTATGGCTATTACCCAGAAGGTTGAAAAATCTTCATCAGATAAGATAAGGTTTTTATTATCATTGCTCATACAGGCATTGAAATCATCTGCAACTAATAAATCTGCTGAAGGAAAATCTGAAACTAAGGAAGATAGGTAAACCTGAAACTCTGGTCACAAAGCCAAGCCAGGTTGAAGAAAAGGAGATTCGACTGGAGGAAAGTATACATTAACCAATAAGAGGGTATATCGTTTTAAAACTCTCCATTTCCATGTGCCTGCATTATTTAAGCAGCTATCCAATGAAACAATCTCAAAATCTAATGTAGTAGTCACCAATAACGATGCCCATCACTAGGTCTCCCCTTCTTAGCAGCATGAATGGCAGGCAATGTGTAAACCTTAAATCCTTTGAAAAATAAATCACCCAGTTCCCAGGTTTCCAGCAGAAAAATAATATGATGGGACTGTAATGTTTCCTGAAATTCAGGGATTACCAAACTCGATCTCCATCCCCCAATATTCCATGAAAGGACATAGAGTTCTCCAGAACCTGACACAGGCAGTCACTGTGAACTACCCAACATCTGGGATTGGGAGTCCGGGATTCTAGCAAAGGTGCTTTATCAACAGTAGAACCATAATTCAATACCTGACTAACTAAGGACATAGACTGCTCTGGAAACAATTGTTTCGTGGGAGTTCATTGTACAGAATTTAGAGGAGAAGTCACAGACTTTGCCTTAGGTCCTGATGATAATCAGGGTTCAGGAGAAACTGGTGGAACATTATTTAAACCCAACAATATTGTCTGGAGCGATGCCAATCTGCCTAGAATACTACCTTGCCTAGTAGGAGAAAGAGCCTTAAAAGAGTCCAAGGCAGCTGCCTCCTTTTCTTCAGCCCAATCAGTAAACAATAGGCCACCTTTGTGTGACTCTGGTGAGGCAGGGGAAAAGGAGGGTTTAGGGACTTTAAGTGACTGGCAAGTGGAGGAAACTGATTTTACCCCCAAAACAACAGAGTGCTGTACTGAAAATAAAGGAGGACAGGGGTCATGCTGTTTTATTAAAGGTAGTACCGTGGAAGGGACAGAAGTAAAAACTCTGATCAAGTACACCTGAGCACCATAGAGTCACCGTCTGGCAGCCCAGATTGATTGTGCTGCTTTAGGGTCATAGAAATGTACCACCAGGCAGTCTGCAAATTCGGGGCAAAAACACCAAATTATCTATTTCCCTGGGATGTAATCTACATACAATAAGGCAGTTGGTCTGCAACCAAAGCTTTAGAATTCCTTTGAGGAATTATAAAGAATTATCTCAAAGGATATACCTTTAAGGCAATTGCCAGCTTTTCTATTATCATCTTATTAGGGGCTATTGGAAAAGAACCTTCATTACCTATGTCAGAAGAACTAAAGCACCTACCTAGAGGGGCCTGGGACTGACTAAATATTGAGGGGATAGCACAAGTTGGCTGATTTAACATGAACCATAGAGGGAGTGGAGGGAGCTACTGGGGGGAATGGTACGTGAGAGTAAACCCTGGGCAAGGAGTCCTGCAAGACATTTAGCTGAGTTTGAACAACAGCAACTGAATCCTTAAATTTAGCAATTTTAGAAAACAAAAAGAGAAATCAATGAGCTAATTAAAACACATTGTTGTGCAAAAAAATTAGTCATAGGAGCTGGGTCAGACTGTTCCCGATTCTTAGAAGCACCTTCAGTGGGGTGAAGTGCCAGAAGAGATGGAGGAGGGTCTTTATTTTCATGTTCACAGGACAAATCTACAAGGAGTAATAGAAGAAGATAAAGCTGGACTACAAGGAGTAATAGAAGAAGATAAAGCTGATTACACTGCCACATGGGGATCTGACTAGTTCCCTTACCTCATGGTTAATCCATGCGTATGCATGTCTGCCTGGGCGCCTTGGGTATGGGTACCAGTACCATGGGTTGCCAAAACTAGCACTCTTGCTGACACAATCCCCAGATCTCTTTCCCTTGGTCCTCTCCCAATGCAGTCACTCTGCTCCCCTGAAATCCCACATACACAGAAGTTGCCCTGTGACCTTCAGTACCCTTGTTTTTAAAGTGAAATATCAGCTCATAATTCAATACCTTGTACTCCAGGGAAGTATAGTTGTGATCTAAAACCAAGAGGATGAGCTGCATAAAAATAGGAACCATAATAGAGGGAAGTTCAGTTCAATCTCATGAGAGCTTTTATTTATTTATTTTATATGCCGCCCTTCCCACAATGGCTTGGGGCAGCTTGCAATCTATAAAATACAACAACAATAAAACAATAATAACATTTCTAAAAAAACTCCCCTACATCCCCCTCAAAACAATCCTGGAACTGTTTCCCCCCCCCCGGCCTCACTCAAAACCACCAAACAACCCCTATTTATCCCCGCTCACCATATGCTTTTTCAGATTAAAAAAAAGTCTTGTATCACCGCTGGAAGATGCCCAGGCTGTGGCTCAAACAAACCTCCTGGGGAAGGGAGTTCAGCAGAACTGGGGCAGCAACTGAGAATGCACTCCTGTGCACCCCCGTTCCACGGACAGGGGTAGAAGATGGAACCTGAAAGAGGGCGCCCTCAGCTGACTGTAGGGGACGCAATGGAACATGGTAAGACAGACGATCTCTCAGATATATGGGGCCCAGACTGTTTAGAGCTTTAAAGGTCAAAACCAGCACCTTGAATTGTTCCTGGAGGTATAGGCAGTCAGTGCAGACTTCGGCGCACCAGTGTAAAGTGCTCCCAGTGACACATCCCTGAAAGGAGCCGAACCACCACGTTCTGCACCAGCTGCAGTTTCCAAACAGTCAGCAAAGACAGCCCCATGCAGAGTGCATTGCAGTTCTCCTAGTCTTGAGTTGATAAAAGCATGGATGACAGTGGCCAGATCAGAGTCTGAAAGAAAAGACCTCCACCAGATGGAATTGGTGAAGATTACTCCTGGCCACAGCCACAAACTGATGATCCAGGCACAGCGAGGGATCCAAAGGTACGCGAAGGTTGTGGGGCTAATTGACCAGAGGCAAGGGCGTAGCTATCATAGGGACAGCCAGGACATTTGTCCCGGGGCCCACCGTGGCTGGGGGCCCATCCCTAAGCCCACCGCCTGTCCTGTCTGAGTTTATTTTTTTTGCAATTGCGACTCCGCCTGGGCCCCCCTGCCGGCTGATGCCTGGGCCCCCCTCCTCCTCCTTCTCCCCTGCTGGGCCCACGCCACCAGTGGGCTGAACTTCAAGCCCCTTAGCCCCGCCTCCTGATGCCAGCGTCACAGCATGCACATTCCCTACCTGCTGCAGCCGCACAGAAATTGCACCAGAAGTCTCTATTGTGCCTGCGTCAGCGTTCTTCCAGTGACTCTTCAGGTTCAGCACATGAGGCGGGCTCAGGCAGAAGCGCGGCAGATTTGAAGTCAAGTGTGGTGGAGTGGAGCGGAGTGCCTGGACGCAACCGCAAGGCTAGAGGCTAGAGAGAGCTCCACTGAGAGAGTGACAGTGACTCTCTGGGACCGGGTGAGTCTGATATAGACTGTGTGCTGCCGCCGGGTCCACTGGGACAGAGGAGAGCTGCTGGCCCTGACCCCTCCCCCCCAACCTCGCAGCAACCCCGGCTTCAATAGAGAGAGGTGGGTTCAATAGAGAGAGAGTCAACTAGTAAATTTATTTCAAACAGAACCTCGTCGA
>QEPC01013643.1:3367923-3385542 GCA_003113815.1 Sphenodon punctatus
CCAAGGTGTGGGGAGATACCGTCCCTCCCCCTGAATAATGGGAATTTAAATAGGACTTTTCTCAGGGGAACCTTTAAAGTGGAGCTGCTGGGTGGGGAGGGGCGGCAGCTTGGTGCAGAGAAGGTGGCTCTTTAATCCCCAGTCTCCTGCTTTGCTTATCAGCCTAATAATATTTAATTTAATTTAATAAGTATGTTTGTTGACAGTTTTATACAATAAGGACATTGAGGTGAGGAAAGAGGGGAGGGAGAGGGGCAGGGGAGTCTATGGTGATGGGCAGGGGGGGCCCAAAGTCCATTTCTTGCCCCTGGGCCCATTCCAACCTAGCTACGACCCTGACCAGAGGGGGCCACACTCCATCAGTAACAGGAGTCCCAATCCCCTCCCAAGTCACAAGGTTGGCCAACCATCATCACTTCAGTCTTGTCAGGATTCAACTAGAATCTGCTCACCCTCATTCAGTTCCCAACAGCAGCCAGGCATTGGGTGAGCACCGAGACTATGGGACCTGGGTAGAGGAAGAGCTGAGTGTCAACAGCATATTGATGGCATCTCACCCCAAACTTCCAAATGACATCGCCCAGTGGTCTCAGATACGCATTGAAAAAGAGGTGAGGCAGAATAGGACCTTGCAGGACTCCACCTGCACCCAAGGAAAGCATTCCCAACGACTACAGGAATATGTGACTGGTGCTGAGGGGGAGGATCTCTAGATCTCTGAGTACTTTCTCACTGGGCAGCAGAACTTAAGTGTTCTGTGTAATCACTGAGCAGTTCTGAGGATAGTTTTCTTACTGCATAAAACAGAGTAAAAGAAAATGTGCTGGTAGAGCAAAACAGGAAAAACAACAGCATAGCCCATCCAAACCCAATACAATTTCTACCAGAGATTGTTTGAAAAGTAATTTTTGTTTAAATTTTTCTTGCCATTCCGCTCATAGATATATGGGTTTGCAAACATTCATGATTTTGTTTCAGCATAGAGAATTTTGGCAGCAGCTTTGTGTCATTATTCTGTCATTATGGATTACTCTGTCATTATGGAAACTTAGAATGCAAGACACGGCTACAACTCCTTAAAAATATAATGAATATTTTATTGGATTTTCACAATAACTTAAGTATGTAGTCAAATATATGGGCAGCAGAATGTAACCTACCAAGAGGCGAATACTAAAGTGTATTAAACACACTCTTCATGACCATACATTGTAGTTAAAGCCTTGGTTTTGAGACTTGACTTCTATTTGGTCATTTCTATTGTTTCAATAAATGTCCTAAAGGCTTGATCAGGAACCCAGAGTCTTACGTCTGCTAGCTAGATATCTGGTGCTGTTTGAGCTTGCCAATGGTGAACCTGAGCCATCTTTACTAGGTGTAGGTCTAGTGGCTGGTGGGAATGGGTGGAAGAGTTCTGCACTAGCATTCTGAGCTCACAATCATACAGCTATGGAGTGGGGAGAGGCATGGTGCTCAGTACACAGGATGTGGTTTCTGTGTGTGTGCACGCAGGGTAGGTTTGGTTTGCACTCTCAGACCTTATATTGGAGCCATAGTGTGCGCATGCTCTTCCCATTCAAGGAAATGCAATGTGACATATTCTGTTACCATACAGTAGCTGTTACAATGTTTGAAGGTTATGTTTCCTTGATAATTTATGCTATTTTATTTGATGGTAATTTTCTTACCTAATATCCTTGGCCAAGTATCACATGATACATGCCATTCTGTATTACCTTCTGACTCATTCTTCTTTTCTTTTGTTGCAATGGTCTTGTGTCACACAACAAATAAAAACTATTATTATTATGTATTATATATGTGTGCATGCTGCACAGTGGGTGTGTGCTATGGACAAACCATTTGCACACCAAGTATATGCATTGCATACACACAACATGTGCATGCTTTGCGTGCGCAAGGTGTGTACACAGAACTTGGATTGGGGCCTTAGTATAGGAACAAAATAGAGGTCAGTAGAGAACCAGATTACATCACTCCCCTGGAGTCTAAAAAAAAAAACTTCCAACAAATTTTCTCCCATGAAGATATTAATTAAATAGTCATGGGGAAAGAAGTACAATATTGAGGCCATTTTTAGACGAGTGTGGTGGCACCCGTGCTTGTTTTTCAAAAGACCCGGCAATCCGTTCTACACGTGAAGCTGCCACCGAATACACGCATGCGCTGGTGATGCGCATCCATTTCCGGCTGCGAACTGACCTGGTCGGCGATCAAGGTCGGTCATACGTGGCCAGAAATGGATGCGCATCGCCCGCACATGCGCGTATTCAGCGTCAGCGTCATGTGTAGAACGGATTGCCAGGTCTTTTGAAAAGCAAACGCGGGTGCCGCCGCACTCGTCTAAAAACGGCCTAAGATAGCTCTGAAATTGACAGTCAGAAAATAAGAAGTAACAAAAATAGTAAATATTCAGTGCAGACAATTTCAGAATTGGTAACAATAGGGTGTTTAAAGTTCTATGCTAGCATAAGTATTAATGTACTTATAAATGAACTAAAAAGGAAGGTCAAAGGGGAATTGGTTTAAGTTGCTGAAAATGTTTAGACTAAATGCTGGGAAGAAATTCCTAATTGTAAAAAAGGTGAGGCAATTAAATGAGTTGTCCAGGGAAGTTTTGATATCTCTTTCACTGTATCCTTTCAACAGGAGCTGGGATAAATATTTTTCAGGGGTGATTTATATTCAGTTAATCCTGCATTCATGTTGTGGATTGGACTTGAAGATCCTTGAATTTGGACATGATGATGCTTGAGATTTCTTCCAGTCCTCTGCTTCTTTGAATAAAAGATGAACAATTAAATGTCAACATTTGCTGATGAAACAATTATTGTTTACTCAAGACTTGGGTACATTGAGAAGAACTTCAAAAATACCAAATAAAGGGTAGCATAATGGCAAATGAATGCAAATGAAAGAAAAATTTGAAGTATTCATACACTGTACTAGCTTTTAATGTAAATGGAACATCTCTGGAAAACGACTTCATTGTCATTGTGCAAAGCTCAATGGAAAAAAAACCACAATAATAATAATGAATATAATATTTAATAATAATAATAATAATAATAATAATTATTATTATTATTATTAAACATTTATAAAGCGCCAGTTGCAACCTGGCGCTGTACAGAACATACAATCAGATGCGGTCCCTACCTGTGGCTTACAATCTAAAAGACAAGGAGGGGGAGACAAGGAGAGGGGACAGCGGGAGAGACATGGGAGAAGACAAACAAACATTCAGGCGGATGCGAAGTCTCAGGTGCGTGTACTTGGCTTGGTTACAAGGTGGTCGGTAGCAGCAGTCAGCAGAGGAGGGCTGACAGTAAGAGCAAGGGGAAAGACTAGAGGGCATTGGGAAAGGCAGCATGGAAAAGGTGGGTCTTGAGGAGGGATTTGAAGGAGCGGAGGGAGGAGGCAAGGCGGATGTCGGCAGGGAGGGAGTTCCAGGCATGCGGGGCAGCGAGGGAGAAGGGACGAAGGCGGTTGGGCGAGCAGGAGAAACGAGGGAGAGCGAGGGAGGGGACAGAGGAAGAGCGGAGAGCGCGCGCAGGAGTGCGTAGGGCGATTAGGTCCGAGAGGTAAGGGGGAGCTTGGTCATGGAGCGATTTGAACGTGAAAACCAGGAGTTTGAACAGGATACGTTCAGGAAGGGGGAGCCAGTGAAGGGAGAGGAGGAGAGGCGTTACATGGTCGAAGCGACGGGCAGAGTGAATGATCTTGGCGGCAGAGTTTTGGATCGCAACAAGGGGGGACAGGTGGGAGCGAGGGAGGCCAGCAAGGAGGAGGTTGCAGTAGTCGAGGCGAGAGATAACCATGGCATGAACAAGGATTTTGGCCGAGGAGATAGATAGAAAGGGGCGTATGCGGGCAATGTTGAGGAGAGCGAATCGGCAGGATTTGGCCACAGAGTCAATGTAAGGTTTAAAGGAGAGGTGCGTGTCAAAAATGAAGCCCAAGCTGCGGGCACGGAGAACAGGACGGATGGTGACCCCATCAATGCAGACGGTCAGGTCAGAGGGAGAGGAGGGGGATGGAGGAAAAATGAGGAGTTCAGTCTTGGCCATGTTCAGTTTGAGTTGGCGTCGGGACATCCAGGCGGAGATATCAGAGAGGCAGTCGACGAGGCGTGAGCGGATAGAGGAGGAGAGAGAGGGGGTAGAGAGATAGAGTTGGGTGTCATCAGCATAGAGATGGTATTGGAATCCGTGGGAGGCAATAATTTCGCCAAGGGACAGGGTGTAGATAGAGAAGAGGAGAGGGCCAAGGACAGAACCTTGGGGAACCCCAACCGAGAGGGGAAGGGAGGGGGAGGTCGACTCGGGGAGGGAGACATTAAAGGAGCGGTCAGAGAGGTAGGAGGAGAACCAGTCAAAGACAGAGCCACGGAAGCCCAAAGAGTAAAGCGAGTCCAAGAGGAGCGAGTGGTCGACAGTGTCAAAGGCAGCAGAGAGGTCAAGGAGGACAAGAACGGAGTAGTGGCGCTTCGATTTAGCGACAAGTAGATCATTGGTGATCTTGGCCAGGGCAGTTTCAGTAGAGTGGAGGGGGCGGAAGCCGGACTGGAGAGGGTCCAGGGAGGAGTTGGCAGAGAGGAGGTTCAGGCAGCGGGAGTAGACGACACGTTCCAGGAGCTTCGAAGCAAAGGGAAGGAGGGAGACCGGCCGGTAACTAGAGGGATCGAAAGGGTCCAGGGTAGGCTTTTTGAGGATGGGGGAGACAGTGGCATGTTTGAAGGCAGAGGGGAAGGAGCCTGTGGAAAGGGAGAGATTGACGACATGCAGAAGGGGGGGAGCGACAGTGGGAGCAATAGAGGTCAGGAGGCGGGAGGGGATCGGGTCAAGGGGGCAGGTGGAGGGGTTGGATGAAGAGAGAAGAGCAGAGATTTCCTGGAGAGAGGCAGGAGGGAAGGATGCGAGGAGGGAGGGGGGCGGGGGGCGGAAGAGGGCGGGAGGCAATATCCCGACGGATCTTGTCAATCTTGGAGGTGAAGAACGACGCAAGATCCTGAGCAGCAAGGGAAGAGGGCGGAGGAGGGCAGGGGGGTTTGAGAAGGGAGTCGAAAGTAGAGAAAAGGCGGCGAGGGTCGCGGGAGAAAGATTCGATCCTAGAGGCATAATAGCGATGCCTAGCTAGGGAGATAGCCGAGGAGAGGGAGGAGAGGGAGAATTTGTAATGGAGGAAGTCAGGGAGGGAGCGGGATTTGCGCCAGAGGCGTTCGGCAGCCCGGGTGCAGGAGCGGAGGTAGCGGATGGCAGGGGTAAGCCAGGGGCGGGGGTCGAGGGGGCGGACGGGGCGAGCAGAGGGGGGGGCAAGAGAGTCAAGGGTCGAGGAGAGAGAAGCGTTGAGAGCAGAGACAGCAGAGTCAGGGGAGGAGGAGGCGAAAACGGGGGGGAGAAGGGGGGAAAGATGTGCGGCAAACTCCGAGGGAGTAAGGGCCTGCATATTGCGGAAGGGGCGCATAGAGGGGGAGGCGGAGGGGGGTCGGTGGGAAAGGCTGAAGGAGCCGAGGAAGTGATCAGAACTAGGGAAGGGGTCAAAGGAGAGGTCAGTTAGAGAACAGTTTCGAGTGAAGACGAGGTCGAGGGAATGGCCGTCAGTATGAGTGGGGGAGTCGGTCCAGAGTCGGAGATTAAAGGAGGAAGCGAGAGAGAGAAAGCGGGAAACAGAGGGGGCGGAGGGCGTGTCAACGTGAATGTTGAAATCACCAAGGATAAGAGTGGGGATATCATCGGAGAGGAAGAAGGTGAGCCAGGATTCAAAGTCCGGGAGGAAAGAGGAGAGGGAACCCGGGGGGCGGTAGATGACAGCAACCCGAAGGTGTAGAGGGGAGTATAAGCGCACAGAGTGGGCCTCAAAGGAAGGGAAGGAGGAGGAGGGGGGAGGGGAGAGGGTTTTGAATTGGCAGTGCTTAGCAAGGAGCAAGCCCACACCACCACCCAGGCCCTCAGGGCGGGGGCGGTGAGAGAACGACAGGCCCCCGGAGGATAGAGCAGCCGGGGTAACAGAGTTGGAGGGCGTGATCCAGGTTTCCGTAAGAGCCAGGAGTTGAAAGGGGCGAGAGAGGAAGAGATCGTGGATGAAGGGAGCTTTAGCCACGGACGAGCGGCAGTTCCAGAGGGAGCAGGAAAAAGGCAATTGGTGTTTGGGAAGGCAGGGGATGCGGATGAGGTTGGGGGATGGGGAACGGCCGGGTTTGGGCCTAGGGGGAATGGGTAAGGGGGGATGAGGGTGGGGAGGGGGGATGGGCGTGGGTGAGGATAAGGGGTAGGTTGGCTGGAGAAAGGCTGCTGGTGAAGGGAGAGGGAGAAGGAGGGGGTGCGTGAGAGAGGCTAGAAGGAGGGAGGTGAGAGAGGGCGAGGAGGTGAGGGAGGTATAGGGAGGCATCATAGGTATTACCTGTTCAGTATCGGGGGGAGTCCAGGCCTGCAGGTGTCGTGTGCGTGCTGTCAGGGGGGTGGCCCCTCGCTGTCCTCGCTCCGGCCGCACAACGGCCACAAAACGGCCAGCGCCCTTTTGTCGCCGCCCAAGGGCTGCCGCCCGCTGGGCGCGGGCGTGCACCTTTGGCTTGTGGCTATGGGGTGGGGCCCTGCTCACCTGGAGGGGCTTTCTGGGCGCTGCAATGCCTGCTGGGGCTTTCTGGGCGCTGCAATGCCTGCTGGGGGCTTCTGGGCGCTGCAATGCCTGCTGGGGCTTTCTGGGCGCTGCAATGCCTGCTAATTAATATAATATGTTTTAAAACCTTATATAGCAGTATTCAAGAAGCAAACAAAAATTAGGGATGGAAAAAAATAGTGATATTCTTGAAATGCCATTACAATAAATTTATGTAAGACTGTCCCCACAGAAATCCTTGTTAAAGAAAGACTCCAACAAGTCTATATTAAACCACATTTTAGTCAAAGTAACTGAACATGGGTGCAGCCACACAAGACATTTTCCAACTTTGGATAATGTGACCATGTCATGCAGTGACCCATGGCAGAGCAGTCAGCCATAGGGATGCGTGAACAGAACGGGGTTCAGATGTTCTGCTATTTGGTTGTTTGGTCCGAAAACTTAGTTTGGGTTCATGGGTTTTATCCCACAGAGTTTCGACCCCCCTGAATGTTCGGAAACTTCAGCCACGGCAGAGGCTTGGGGTGCCCATGGGGGCATGGCAGGCCTTCGGAGACACAGCAGTAGCAGCAGCAGCAGCAGCAGCGACGACTGGAAATGTTTGGGACTTGGCACCCCAGGTTGCCCAGGCAGGCAGGCTCGGCTTTGGCCCCTGGGGGTGCCCGTGGTGCCATGGCTGGCCGTCTGAGACCCAGCGACAGCAGCAGCAGTAGCAGCAGCAGCAGCAGAGGCCAGGAAAGCTTGGGGCTTGGTGGCTGGCCTGGCATCCCTACTTTGCCGGGCATTGCAGGCTGCCAGGCATTGGTGGAGCAGCGTCAGACATTGAATTGCCCGGTAGCAGAACCCATGACACAGCAAAGGCAGCAGCGCCAGCAGAAGCTCCACCTGAAAGAATATGAAAGGGGTTTAACTGCCTTCCTGCACCTCGGGGAAGTAAATCCCTGTCCAAGAGGGGCTCTGCACCCCAGGCAAAATTGGTCCCTGTCCAAGAGGGAGTCAGCTGTCTTTCTGCACTTTGGTGAGGCTGGTTCCTGTCCAAGAGGGATTCAGCCACCTTTCTGCACCTTGGTGGAGCTGGTCCCTGTCCAAGAGGGAGTCAGCTGCCTATCTGCACCTTGGTGAGGGTGGTCCCTGTCCAAGAGGGATTCAGCTGTCTTTATTTCACTTTAGTGAAACAGGCCCCCTTCCAATTCCCGGGATCGAGTGGAAATACTACTGTTGAGAGGGTGGGGAATTACTCCTCTGCCACTTTAGTAATGAGTCTTTGTTCAATCAAATAGGCATTTATTCAATAATATCAGAACAATTAGCATATCAATTATTAAAGGGACAATTGCATTCAACATTTACCCTCACCTATTCTGATTCCTTCAAATACATAAAAGCATATATTCTTACGTGATCAGAAGTCAATGGTCTGGTTCAGAAGGAAGACAGTCAGGGGGCCCAAATGGTGCTGAGAAAGAGAAAACCTAGCTGCCAGGAGTTGCAGGACTTCCTAAAGAGGAGTCCCAGAAGGGCAATCACCGAGCTCGTCGGCTCCCCTGAGGGATAGCGATCAAGGACCGTGAAGGCAAGGAACTGATCCAGAGTCAGGGCTTATATGCTGTGTCTGCCTTATGGTTATCCAGAGTGTGGGGTTGTCAGCACTAAGCCCGTGGAGTACTCCCATTGGTTGCCCAGATCTGGGGTACCTTCTTGCTTAGTCATTGGTGTGGGGGCTTGCCCTGGCAGATAGGGTCTGATACACCCCTCCCTCCAGAGGTGGGGACCTGACCCCTCAGCCAGCCCACATCCTTCTGAGAGGCATCTGATAAGGCCAACTCCTTTTATCGGGTCCTGAACTTCCTTTGTCTCCCGATGTTCCTGCTGTCAATTTGTTTTGGGAACATAAGGTTTTGTTTGCTCTTCAGCATCATCTGTTTCCCTCTGACCATTTTGACCATCTTTCCCAATATCTTCTATTGCTCTTATATCAATAAGTGACTACATGTGCTCAGCAATATCTTATCTATTTCCTAGCACTCTACGTAGTTTCAAGCCACAATGGCCTACCCAAAAGTTACATTCAAAAGGAGTTACATGCTGACACATCCAATATATGTTTTTGGTTACATTACAAAAAGAGTGAGTTACAATATTAGTCAATGCATGTCCTGGCACCTTTGTGTCAGAGAGGCACTTTCTGATTCAGTCATATTGTAGCAGGGAGATTAGTATCTTAGTTGGGCCTATGTCAATTCATAACACACCAACTTGGCCCCCAGTCTCACGTGGTGTGGCGAGCAAATGTCCCCTGCCATAGAGAACACCCGCTCGCTGAGGACACTCATTGGTGGGCAGGACAAGAGACCCTTGGCCACTTTGGACAGGGATGGCCACACATTGGTCTTGCCATCCCAGTAGGCCAGGGGATTGGTGCTGGGATAGATGAATTGCTCCTCGTCCAGATAGCTCTCCACTGCTTCTGAGGCACTCTCAGACTCCCTCACATAGCTCTGTTTGGGCACCACCTACACCACTGTCCTCAGCCATGCTGCCTACCCTGCAGTACATGGGCCCATGCTCCCCAGAGTGTCCTGCACATAGGAGCTGCTTCTGGCAATAGGGGTGCTGCCGCTACTCAGCCTGCTGCTGGTGCTGCTACTGCTAGGTCTGGGGGCAGGGATATAACCCACTAGCTGAAAAGGGTGGCTGCTTCCAATCCCACCATCCCCAGGGGCGACCTGCTGCTGCTGCTGCACACTCTCCAGAGTACTCTCTAGCTGCTGGGCCCTCTCCACCAGCTCACCCTTCCAGTGCCCATAGAGCGCTGTCTGGCATGCCACGCTGCCCTTGACCCTGGGGTCCAGCATGGTTGCCAAAACATATTCCTCCCGCTGCAGGAGCTCATCGAACTGCGACTTCAGCCCTGCCTTCAGCTACCACACCAGGGCAACCACCTCATCCGCCAGCTGGATAATCTCATCCAGTCTCTTGGGGTGACTCTGGATCAGAGGGGTCACCTGGCTGATGGTGGCTGTGGAGGAGCTGATGGTCTGCGTCACAGCCAGGAACAGTCTCAGAACAAAGACAGTGTGAGCCAGGATCTCCCATTCTGCCCCATTGTATCCTGGAGGTGCCCCACTGTTCGTTACCAGTTGAACCTGATGCAAGGAGGCTTTCTTCTCAAGAAGCCACTTGAGCATCAGGAATGTTGAATTCCACCTGGGGGACACATCCTACACCAGTTGGTGCACTGGGGAGCCTTGCTCTGTCTGCTTCGCCCGGAGGAGGTCGCTGTACTTCACGCTCTGGTTAAAGAAACCAGCCAGCTTCCTCCCCCGCTCAATCATGGTGCAAGGGATGCTGGTGAAGCCCCCCTCACAGACTGCTCTGAATATGTCATCTGTCACCATGCACCCCTTAGTGAAGGGTGCACCTGGCGTGACCCACTCCCTCACTATGGCGGTCAGGGCTACTTAGATGTTCCGAGCGGTGTGGGGGTCATCCATTACTTAAGCCTGAAGCAGGGCCCACCTATACCCTGCTTTGGGAACCCTTTTGCCACACAAAAACACTGCCTCTGGGTCCTGCCACCAGTGTGCCGTCACTGCCAGGTAGGCATGCTGCACATTCCTGCTCGACAACAGGTCTGTAGTGAAGCGGACGGTGGAACCCACCCAGCTTCTGCCAGCTAGTCCCTCACTTGCTCCTTTAAAGCCCAGTACAAAGCTGGCACCACCTGCCAACTAAGGGTGGTGTGCGAGGGCAGATTAAAATGGGGGGCCAGGAAGCCAATCAGGCACCTAAACCCCATGTCTCTGACCATGGAGAAAGGCTGCCCATCCAGCGAGATCATTTCTCCCAACAAGTGCGTGGCTTTCAGTTGAAAGCCACGCCGCCCTCCACGTCCTGCAGCTGCCGAGGGAGTTGGCAGCTGCCCCCACCCCAGCTCCTCCATGGTGCACTGACACTGCTGCTGCTGTTTCTGCTGTTCCCCCCTAGCATCAATACCACTCCTGCTGCTTGCCTGCTGATGGAGGCGGACGACTGGCAGCTGCAGTCGGGAATCCGCTGGTGTCCACTGCCCCTGCCTGCCCACTTAGCAGCACAGCACTGTGGAATCCCTTGAGGTGTGTCGCCATGGCAGTTGTGCCAAGGTTGGTGAACACCTGCCCATGCTTCACCACCTTCTGGCACAAAATACACTCCACCTCCCTAGCATAATCCAACCACATCAACTTAAAATGCGCCCATATGGAGGATTTTTTGCCCCCTCCTGCCTTCTGTCCCACATTGGGTTACGCACCACTGACAGCGGTGCTGGGAGGGGCAGAACATGATGGTGACACAGCTCTCAAAGGGACAGCTATTGCCTCAGCACCAAACATCTCCTCCACAGGACTAGAGTCTGCCTCACTGTCCCCAATCTGAGATATGTCCCATGAAGGGGAGTACTGGGACCCTAAGGCTGATGGACTGCCCATGCTACTGCCAATTTCCCTGTGCCCCCTATAACTGCTGCTGCTACTACTGCTGCTACTACTGCTCCTTTCCATGCTGCCATTGCTCGGGGATCGGGCCCTGCCTCTAGCAGCCGGGGTGGACTGCTGGGGATCACCTCAACAATGGGGAACATAGGTGTCCATTGAAGAACATCTGACTCAGAAGCACCTGCTGCTGCAGCTGCAGCAGAGACAGCCACAGCCACCTGAAATGCAGGATTTCCAGTGCCCTGCGTGGCAGTGGCAGACACTGGCAGGAAGCGCTGCCGAACCACAACCCTAGTGCCACTGCTGGGAGCCTCTGAATCCTGACTGCCAAAATCAGGCCTGTGCAGTTTGGGGTGTGGTGTTGGACTTCGGCTGCTGCTGCTACCTGCCAACCCACTGTCACAGCCCCTGCACCTCTGCCACGTGCCCCATTGCCTGCCTTCATGACCCCTGCCACCTCTGCCACGTGCCCCATTGCCTGCCTTACGGGCAACAGACCAGCCTCTCCTACTTCCCTTCTCCATTTTTCCTTTACAAATTATGCAGAGGAAAATTTTATATTTTATTTATTTATTTATTCAAAATTTGAATATTATATATATCTACTACACTAACCCTAACTGCTATTAACTATTCTAAAACCTATGGAACTAAATGGAATATTATCTAATATCTACAAAGGCCTAGTCCTACAAACACACTATAAAATACTAAAACTGAATCACTACACACTATCTATCTATCTATCTCTATAACTAAGCTAACTCCTACAACTATCTATACTATACTATACTATACTATACTATACTATACTCTAATCTCTCTCTCTCTCTCTCTCTCTCTCTCTCTCTCTCTCTCTATATATATATATATATATATATATATATATATACACACACACACACACACACACACAGAGGGATGGGGGGAATAGAGACAGCTCACAACAAACAACACAGGGAGGGGTCCAAAATGGAAATGAAACCTACATCAATCTAATGTTACTCTAAATAAATACAAAATAAGGGAAGGGAATCAGCGATGAAATATATACAGGGAGGAGGGAAGGATTCAATGGAGGGGAAGGAGAAAGAACACAGGGAGGAGTAAAAAAACAACAACACCTAAATATATCTAATCTAATCTAAATAAATGAAACTATGGAGGTAAATGTGTGGAAATAGCTGAAATAGTAGGAGGATGGCAATGGATTGGGAGGAACACAAATTGCTAGGAAAGGGAGAGTTCTGAAAATGCCTGCTGACAGGATCAGTGGCTAGCTCAGAATGATATGTGGGGGGAGGGCAATGACTTTTGTTACTTGCTGCACCTGCCCTACCACAAGCCCCATTGACTCCATGCAACCTAGCCCATGCCAATCGCAGACTGCCAAGCCAGTGGTGTGAGGAAAAGAGGGATGGTGATTGGGCAGGCTGGCTGCTAGTCCAAGCCTCAGTCTCCACCGCTCTTCAGCAGATCCCTCCGCACCCTCCCAGGCCTGCCAGCCAGTTTTTTTCCTGCCCAAACTCATCCGAACACGGCTGAACTATTTGGGTGTTTTGGTGTTCTGGTTGGAAGTTCGGTTCAGCCATCTGAACTGGCTGAGTTCAGGCCGATCTCCAAAAGTCTGAACTGCGTTCGCACATCCCGAGTCAGCCAGCTACTACATGATGTGTCCTCAGAAAAAGGCTGGGGGTGAATCACAGAGTAAGGTTGCCCGAAGTGGGATAAGACTTACAAAAGGAAATTAAAGGGGCCGCCTTCCATGTGGCCAGTCCATGCAGCCTTGCCAAGAGGTGGGGTCTGTGAATCGGGCACAGAAGAGCACACTTCTCCCTCCCCGCCTAACTGCTGATCATGGGGGAGCAGATCCGGGGAAGAAAATGTGCCCTCTTCCCTGCCACTTATTTATTTCATTTGATTTGTTAACCATCCCTCCTGCAAAAGCAGCTCGGGGCAGTGTACAACACAATAAAATGCAAAAAAAATTAATTGCCCTTAATAGTTGATCAGGGCAAAGGAGGGCTTGGGAAGGTGGTGCGTGCTCTTCCCCAACCCTCCCACCCCTGATCCACCTGCCTAACATCTGATCATGGAGGAGGGGGGGACACGGAAGAAGATGTGCACTCCTCCCAGGCTCCCGTCCCCCCAATACACCTGCCTAACAGCTGATTGGGTGGAGGATTGGACTAGATGAGTACATGCCCCTCTCCCCACACTGACAAACAGTTATTTTATTTATTTATAAAACAACCGTCTACACCGCCCCTGCTCAAAAACACATAAAATGCATAAACCCCAAACAATACATTAAAAAAGGCACACACACAAAAACTCCATGCCCCTTTGAACACCCCACCCCACCCTACCCCCATCTTCCTCACCAACAGCCATGACAAACAGCCACGTCTTACAAATATGATGTAAGGAGGGGAGATCCGGGGCCACCTGAGCCTCCATCGGGAGGGAGTTCCACAGCCTAGGTGTGGTCACTGAGAATGCCCTCTCCATAGTGGCCCCCCAGACCACATGGGGGACCTCAAGAAGGGCACACCCAGGCGACTGCAGAGGTCACTCCAGAGCATGGAGAGCAAGGCGATCCCACACGTAAGTCAGGCCAAGGTCTTATAGGGCTTTATAGGTCAAAACCAACATCTTGAATCGGGCCTGGAAGATTATAGGCAGCCAGTGCAGAGCCCAGAGCACTAGTGTAATGTGCTGACGGTGACCCGTCCACATTAGGAGACAGGTCGTCGCGTTCTGCACTAGCTGCAGTCTCCAGACAGTCACCATGGGTAGCCTCACGTAGAGCGCGCTGCAATAGTTCAATTGTGAAGTAATGAAAGCATGGATGATAGTGGCCAGGTCACTATCTGAAACATACAACCGAAGCCATCACTCCAGATGTAATTGGTGAAAAATACTCCTCACCATAGCCCCCACTTGGAGATCCAGGCGGAGCTGCAGATCGAGGAGCACGCCCGGGCTGCGAAGCTGGGAAACCAGTGGAGGACGAACCCCATCAATGATGGGAGCCACCACATCCACTGCCTTACCCACTACGATCACCTCCATCTTGTCGGGATTCAACTTCAGCCAGCTCATCCTCCTCCAGTCCCCAACAGCCGCCAGACATTGGGTAAGCACCGAGACTGCTGGGTCTGGGTTGGATGAAAATGAGAGGTAGAGTGTCACCAGCATATAGATGACACTGCACCCCATACCGTCTCACAACCTCTCCAAGTGGCTGCATATACATGTTGAACAGGAGTGGGGATAGAATGGAATCTTGCAGGACTCCACACGTGAGGTCTCGTGGAGATGAAAAACAATTCCCCAGCACCCCACGCTGAGTCCTCCCGACTAGGAAAGAGTGGAACCGATCAAGAAAGATCACGTCCACTCTATCCCGCAAGTGAGTCACCAACATCTCATGACCAACGGTATTAAAAGCAGCTGACAGATCTAACAGAATTTGGGGAGATCAGCGAAGGCGAGACAGAGGAGCACATGCAAACCCCTCTCCCCACCCCAATCTCCACCAATCAGATGTGTGTTGAGGTGGGGAGAGTGGCACATGTGCGTTCCTCCCAGGCACCCCTCCTCTTTGATCAGCTGTTATGTGGGGGAGGACCATGTGCATTCCTCTGCCCTGAACAGCTGCCTAACAACAGTGGGCCCAATCCTGCAATGCAGCAGGATTTGGAGCATCCAACCCCATGCGGATGGCTCCTTAGCCTGCCCCAGAGCATGGAGGAGCTGGTAATGGCTGCAGGAGAGTCAACCATGTGACCAGCTCTTCCAGCTTGGAGCATGTGGTGAATCAGGTTCATGTATATGCACCCCTTGTCTTGGATCCACATCCTCATTTTCAAACACAAACAGTTGTTTGAAGAGGGATCCAGGGAAGTTGGGGCCCTACAGAAAATGGTGGTGTGGACCTCCTCATAACAGGAATGTTTCACAGATACACACTGACTTACCAAATGGAAAAAGGAAAGAGTTAACTGTAATTTAATTTTGATGTTCAGCTAAACTTAATGTCCCCTTTAGGGTCCTGAGTTCCTGCATTGCTGGCCTGGATGTTAGGCATATGTTGTTTCTAACTTAGGCCCTTTTCACACAGGTGCACCCCCAGAATACGTGTGCGGGGGAGGGAGGGGCGCGTGTGTGACTATTGTGATGGGTTCAGGGGGATGGGTGGACATCTGTGGAAACACTGGTCGGTGGTTGAGGGTGCATGCGCGCTCCCGTGCTCCACCCACCTCCACCCATCACCCACGCATGGAACAACAGGTGCCAATGCCCGATGCTCTGTGTGTGGAAACAGGTGGACGTGGGTGGGAGTTCATGGGAACACACTCTTGTGCACTTCATCCAACAAACATTTTGTTGCATATTACGTACCAGCTGTTGTTGTTTTGATTGTTGATATTACTGTACGTGTATACCTTTCGTGGTTGCATAGTTTTTTTGGTATATATGGAGTTCCATGGATATAATGAAGCAGAAATAGCTAAAATTATAGGACAACATACTTTTTTACTTAGTAAGGAAGCCCGAAATAGAAGTAAGAATACGGATATTCTATTGAAATTGAGCATTAAACAGCTTAGAATGCGTTTACATGCCACCACCCTAGTGGACTACATAAGGGTTAAACATGTCCCTAGAGGTCTCAGAATAGAGAAAAGGCCTACTTTATTTTTGCAAAATGAGGTGTTCCTACATAAATGGACTCAAATTTGCAACAAATGTTCCACAGATCTCATGGCATTAATTATAGAGACTAGCCAACTAGAATCAACAAAATTGGAAAAGGAAATTAATACATTGAAAATTAGTATTCAGGATGATTTAGAGACAGCAAAGTAAAATGAATTCACCCTTTCTTTAGACCAGAAAATTTGTTCTTTAGACAAGAAATAAAAAAAATGTAAGGCACAGAAATTTGAAAGGGATAGATTAGATTACGCACACAACAGTGCATTCAATTGGAGTACTTTCCGGAGAACACCACAATCACATAAAAGATACCACGCACTTACAGTGGGTCTGACATGGACATGACAGATGGGGCAGAGGCCACGCTAAAAATGCTGCGGGATTATTTTTTAAGAGAACCCCGGCCGGGACGTCCCCTCAGACTCAGGAGAAATTACCCAAACAAAAATACATGGCGCAGAAACAAAAACTAAGCATTGTTACTTTATCTCATAGGAATTTTACTGAGACAGAAATGAATGTACTTTCTAAAGGTTTGCCATTCGTACATACAAATATATATAATAAATTTACTGTCAGAAAGGAGATGTATGATTTATTTCATAAGATTCGATTGAAGAGTTTTTTTCTGGGATCCCCGCCAGGAGCAATAGAGGGCCCATGCCATGTCAAATCCACTTTTCCCCCCAAATCTAGAATAGACCATGCTATTCCTGTTTTTGAACAGAAAATCTTAAGGGAATTCCGCAAATTAGAAGATACCTTTCCTAAAAATAACCATTTCAACCTTATCAGAGAAGAAAGGAGGGCTGTCAAAAATATCCAAGAAGATAAATCAGTGGTGATTAAAAAAGCAGACAAAGGTAGAGGCATTGTCATCATGGATAGAAAATATTATATTGAGGGATGCTACTCCTTACTGAACATAGACACGGATTATTTACGTTTAGTTAATGATGTCAAAAAATGCTTTTAAAAAAGATACAGGATATTTTACTAGTTGGGCTTCAAGAGAAATACATTACAGATAAGGAGTTTAATTTCCTACTCCAAACGTTCCCACGCACACCAGCTTTTAAAGGACTGTCTCCTTTAGAATTTCGCCCAATTGTGTCAGGATCAGCATCCTTATTGGAACCCCTATCTAAATTTGTGGTTTTTTATTTAAAACATTTCATATTGAAGCGAAATCATACATAAAAGATACCACGCACTTCATCTCCATTATAGATGACACTGACCTCTCTGGAATTACATCAGTTTGGTTGCCTTAGATATAAAGGCCCTTTACACAAATATCCCACATGAAGAGGCTTTAGCAGTCATGGAAAAATATTTTCAGAAACGTACTTTTAATGTTCTGCCTACAACATTCCTTTTGGAACTTAGCAAAATTATCCTTGGGGAAAACTATTTTGAGTTTAATGATGAGTTTTTCCTTCAGACTAAAGGGATTACAATTAGGGATGGGCGAACAGATCGTGGTTCGAGTTCGGCCATTCGGTTCGGCTGCGTTCGTTTCGTCCGTTCGGTTTGCCCGTTCGGTTTGGTTCGTTGGTTCGAATGTTCGGCCGTTCAGTGGTTCGGATCGAACGTTGAGTTAGGATTCGGGATTCGGTTCGGTCGGTATAGGTTCGGTCTTTAGTTCGGTGCAATCGGGAACTGAAAATGACATTTAGTTTTTGAAATAAAAGGAAAAAACTAAAAAACATATTTCTGGCCATAACATTTTTGTTTCTTATTACTTTTTGATGATATTTAGGGAGATTGTACCCCC
>QEPC01013643.1:3390450-3418886 GCA_003113815.1 Sphenodon punctatus
AGGGAGAGGAGCAGCAGCAGCAGCAGCACTAGCAGCTAAAGAGGGGGGCACAGGGAGAGTGCCAGCAGCATGGTGGGAAAGGGCAGTCTAGCCTATGGGTCACAGTACTCCCCTTCATGGGACATCACCGTGATCACCGGGGACAGTGAGGAAGAGGCAATCAGTGACACTAGTGCCGCAGAGGAGATCTATGTACACGAGGCAATGTCTGACACTCCTCCCAAAGCTGCATCACCAGTGCCACAAAGTTCTCCCTCTCCCAGCAGCGCTGGCAGCAGTGTGTCCGCCAGGGTGGGCAAGAAGGATGGAGGGGAGAAAAAATCCTCTGTCTGGAATCATTTTAATTTGGTGTGGGCAGATGATCCCAGAGAGGTGCAGTGCACGCTGTGCAAAAAGGTGGTGAAGCGCGGGCAGGTGCTGGCCAACCTTGGCACAACTGCAATGGCCAGGCACCTCAAGGCATGCCACAGTGCTGTGTTGCTGAGCAGGAAGGCAAGGGAAGTGGATGCCAGCGGGTTCCCGACTCCAGCAGCCAGTCGCCCAGCCCATTCAGTGGGCCAGCGTCCTACACCAACTGTTGCTGCCTCTACCAGCAGGAGCAGTATGGGGGCAGAACAACAGCAGGAGCATCCCCAGCACCGCCGTCAGTCCACCATGGAGGAGATGGGGTGGGGGGATCTTTCAAGACCATCGGCAGGGTGCCATAGCCCAGGCTTCCAGGAGAAAGGCAAGCACCTGGTTGACCAAAATGATTGCCCTGGATGGCCAGCCCTTCTCCATTGCAGAGGACAAGGGCTTCCAGTGGCTGATTGGGTTCCTGGCCTCCAACTTTAAGCTGCCTTCCCGCTCCGCCCTGAGTTGGATTGTGGTCCCACAGCTCTATAGGGCTTTGAAGGAGCGGGTGAGGGAGCAGCTTGCAGGGGCTGGGGGGCCATGGTCCACTTTATGATGGACCTGTGGTCCACCAGAAACGCCCAGGATGCCTACCTGGCAGTGACGGCACACTGGTGGCAGGATGCAGAGGCAGTGCTTGGCAGTGGCAGGAGAGGACCTGAAGCAGGGTATAGGTGGGCCCTGCTTACGGCCCAAGTAATGGACAGCTCCCACACTGTGAGTAACCTCAAGGCAGTCCTGGCCACCATGGTGAGGGAGTGGCTCACACCAGGCACGGTCTTCACCAAGGGGTGTGTGGTCACAGACAACGTGGCCAATATCCTTAAGGCAGTCAGTGATGGGGGCTTCATGAGCATCCCTTGTGCCACACACACCCTCCATCTTGTGGTGAAGGATGCTCTGGGCGTGGGGGAGAAGCAGATTGGGCGTGGCACCCTTAGCTCCTTGGTCGAATGGGGGAGGAAGCTGGCGGGCTTCTTCAACTGGAGCATGAAGGTCAGCGAGCTCCTCCGGGTGAAGCAGGCTGAGCAAGGGTCCCCGGTGCACACCCTGATTCAGGATGTCTCCACACGGTGGAACTCCACCTTCCTGATGTTGAGCGGCTTCTTGAACAGAAAACCGCCCTGCATCAGGTGGAACTGGAGACAGACATTGAGGCAACTCCAGGGTACAAAAGCGAGGAATAGGAGATTATATCCCAAACTGTTTCTGTCCTGAGACCATTCCTGGGCATCATGGAGACACTGAGCAGCTCCACCGCCACCCTCAGCCAGGTGACCCCGTTGGTGCATAGTCTCCGCAGTAGCCTAGATGAGATTCTGGGGGTGGGGGGGGTGGGATTGTGGCCCTCAGGGCAGGAGAATGTGCGCTGAGGCGATAGACCTAGCTCAAAAGTTGAAGGCAGGTCTGAGCGCACGCTTCGAAGACCTCCTGCGCCGGGACGAATATGTCCTGGCAACCATGCTGGACCCCAGGATCAAGGGCAACATGGCATGCGAGACTGTGGTCTATGGCCTACGGAAGGGGCCGCTCATCCAGAAGGTCAGGCAGGCAGAGCGGGCCATGCAGCGGGATGCCTCTGTGGATGGTGGGAGTGGGAGCAGCGACCCCTTCCAGCCATCTGGGTCTATTCCTGCCTCCAGCCCTAGGTGTAGCAGCAGCAGCAGCAGCAGCAGCAGCAGCAGCCCTACTTCCAGCAGCTCCTTCTCTGTTCCGTCCACTCAGGGGAGCATGGGGCCCAGCACAAATGGACAAGTAACATGGCTGAGGGCAGTGGGGAAGGTGGTGCCCACCCAGAGCAAGCGGAGGGAGTATGATGGTGCCTCAACAGCAGTGGAGACCTATCTGGAGGAGGAGCCATGCATAGATCCCAGCAGCGATCCCTTGGCCTACTGGGCCGGCAAGGCCAACATGTGGTCGGCCCTGTCCAAAGTGGCCACGGGTATCCTGTCCTGCCCACCAACCAGTGTCCCCAGCGAGAGGGTGTTCTCCATCTTGGGGGACATATGCGCCCCGCACCGCCTGAGACTGGGGGCCAAGTTGGTGGAGCAGTTGCTCTTTCTGAAGGTTAACCTTCCGCTGCTGGGATTCCTGGAGCTGCCTCTGGACAAGGAGTGATGGTGCAGTGGCACACGCCATCCCATGCCAGGGGCAGTCTTGGGACAGGGCTCCTCCTCCTCCTCCATCTGGGCTAGGGCTACTGCTCCTGTGCTGCTGAGGTGATGTCCCTCCCTCCCAATGTCTGGCACCTGCCCTGCCTCTCTCTCTCTCTCTCTGTCTTTCTCTCTGCCTCTCTCTCTGTCTTTCTGTCTCTCTCTCTCTCTCTCATACTAGATGGCCTCAGCAGCCTTATCTGACTGACCTCAGGATGCAGGATGGGATTAGGAAACAAACTGTAAGCCTTCCAGTCGGCCTATGGCTAGCCAATGTCGTACGATCTCGGCCTGCCTAAGTGACGCTTACTGGCTCTCACTCTCTAATGCTGCACAGTCTTTGCTAGCCTATCTGATTGCCCTGCTGCCAATGTCCCAGCCTGCCTGCCCTACTGACTCCCATGCAACGCTGTCTGTCTGCCCGCCCTGCTTGCCACCAAGCTCAAAGCATGCATGAGTCCTGCCTCCCATGTCGAGGTGCCTGTCTTCCCACCCAGGTTGCCTAGCTAAAAGCCTGCCCAAGCCCGCCTTGCCTGCCCTACTGACTCCCATGCAACGCTGTCTGTCTGCCCGCCCTGCTTGCCACCAAGCTCAAAGCATGCATGAGTCCTGCCTCCCATGTCGAGGTGCCTGTCTTCCCACCCAGGTTGCCTAGCTAAAAGCCTGCCCAAGCCCGCCTGCCCAGCCCTACTGCCTCTCATGACATGCTCCCTGTCTGCCTGCCCAGGTTGTGAAGGTTGAAACCTCCCTCAATCTGCCTGACTGCCACTCATGTCATGCCACCTGACTGACTGCCCGGGGCAACCAATGTCTACTGCTGCTAGTGCCACTGGCACTAGTTATTCCACCGTGTGACTAGAGGCAGTCACTCCAGCCCCAGGACCAGCCGTCATGGTCCTGGGGCCAAGTTACAGGCAGGGAGGGCTGTGGCCAAGATGTACAAGCTGCCACCTTAGTCCCGTGACCCACTGTGATGGTTTGGGAGTCTCACTTCTCAGAGCTTTTTGCATTTGATCTCGCTCCCATGTCTCCTTTTGCAGCATTGGACTCTCTACCTCCCTGGCCATTGGTTTCACCAGAGGCGGTGTTGGTCCAGCTTCAGAAACTCAAAAAAGGAAAGGCGGCTGGCCTGGATGGTTTACCAGGGGAGTTATTTGAATCTAGTCCCACGTGGTGGGCCACTGTCTTGGTCTGTTTATTTTCTGGAATTAACTTAACAGGAAAATTCCTTGAACTGTGGGAACAGGCAGAGGTGGTCCCTATTTACAAAAGGGGCCCTCCAGAGCAGCCCAATAACTATCGCCCTATAAGTCTCCTTAGTGTTGTTGCAAAGTTGTATGCCAGACTTCTATTGGTAGATTGGAGGACTGGCTGGAGCAGGAACAATTTCTAAGGGATGAGCAGAATGGCTTTAGGGCGGGCCGCTCAACTTCAGATCATTGCATGGTTCTAACTCACCTGGTCAGTAAATATTCTGCCAATACGGGGCTGTATGCTGCTTTTGTAGACTTCTGCGCAGCCTTTGACTTGGTGTCTAGGAATCATCTTTGGCACAAATTATCACAAACTTCTATGGATCCAAGGCTTCTTTTCCTTATACGGAGGCTGTATACGGATACTTCCCTATGTGTGAGGATTGACCAGGCGGGTCTATTATCAGGCCTGATACGGACAGAACATGGGGTCAAGCAGGGGTGTGTGCTTTCCCCACGCTCTTTAACATCTATGTCAATTATCTAATTACCTCCGTTACCTCTATGGACAACCACCCCCCTAAGATTGGGAATAAGGAGACAGCTATTCTATTGTACGCAGATGACGCGATTCTGCTGTCTAGATCGTGGGTAGGTTTGAATAGGCAATTGCGATCCTTGGACCAATATTGTGCTGCCAATTATTTAGAGGTAAACTATGAAAAAAACCAGGTTATGGTTTTCTCTACTAAAAGACTGGTACATAGGTGGTTTCTGGATGACCATGAGCTGCAACAGGTCACTAGATACAAGCACCTTGGACTGACCTTCCAGGCCAATGAGAGATGCGTGTTCCATATCACCACAATGTGCACTCAGGCCGATTTGATGGGGAAGGTGATCTGACGTTTCTTCAAATCACAGGGAGGCTATTTGATAATGCCAGCTATTAAGGTGTACCAGGTCAAGTGTTGGGCCCAGTTTTTGTTTGGCTCACAATTTTGGCCCTTGGGGAGAACCTCTAAGCTTGAGTGCCTGCAAACTAAATTTCTCAGGTCACTCCTTGCCCTCCCCAGCCATGCGCCCTGTGCGGTGGTCCGACTAGAGTGCGGGGTCCTACCTATAGACACCTTTGTTTGGTCCCTTGCACTCTTATATTGGTTGAAATTACATTATGGATTGGCTGCCCCTTTGGACTGTGTTACGTTAAGGGATCAGTTTCATAGTCCCTGGATGAAGTTGGTGCTAGCAAAGATGAATAGTATAGGGCTATCATTAGTCTCTCTCTCTAATGTGAGTTACGCAGCAGCTAAGAAAGTAATAAAGCAAAGACTCTCAGATATTTAACGGCAGGAAGAGACCGCCAATTTGCGATCCAAGGTGACTATGGTGGGGCTTATGGGACTATTAGAATCTGTTCACCTGCCGCCTTTATATCTCTCCCAGCAACTCCATCCTCAGGTCAGGAGGTGTTTCAGTATGGCTAGGATGAATGTGTTTCCCACCCTGGTGATGGAAGGGCGCTTTCAGGGTGTTTTTCCAGCCTCACGTTTATGTAATTGCTCTCTAAGGACAGCGGCCTCCCTAGAGCACCTCCTATTTTCTTGTGAGCTACTGCAGCTTGGCCATGATAGATGGTTGGCTAGGTGGCTTGAGCAATGGGATCAGAGACTCCTTGCGCCCTTACTCCTTGTTTGTTTGGAAGGGTGTAATCCAACTCTAACAAAAAATGTGGCTTCCTTCTTATTTGAAATTCTTAAGGATGGGAGGGCTGAAGATGTGGACCCCCAAGTGTATAATGAGGACTCCCGATTCTGGGGACATAAACGTTGAGGCTTTTTTGTTATGATTTTGTTGGACATCAATAAATATCTATCTATAGTACCAGTGAGATGGTTCACGACAGGGGTCAAGTGTACACCATAAGCCCCGGGAAGGGTAAGGTGTTGTGTTACCAGTGAATATGTGTCTGGCTTTTTATCTAAGAGGCTCCATTGCAGGGGTCAAGTGTGCCACCACAAACCCCGGGAAGGGCAAGGTGTTGTGTGATCTTCCCAAAGGAGGTTTGTGTTTGTATATCAGGAGCTAGAATTGGGACCAATTACTAGTTCCTTATGGGCTGGTCCCAAGAGGAGCTTTGGGGAAATCCCAAGGGACACAGAGATTGTCTGGGATGCTAAATAAGGTTTTATTAGTAACTTAAGTTTATTTATTTTATTTAGATCTGGAGGATTATTTTATTTGTTATCGTTATAACATGTATGTCTATTTTGTAATGGCCAAAGGCTAAACAAATAAACTCTATTAATTCACCCTAGCCCCGGGATCCACCATGATGGGTCTGGGGCTGTCATTCATCTCACACTGTGCTGTCATTCCACCGCTCCAAGAAGCAGCCACTCCAGCCCCAGCACCCGCCGCCTGGGACCAAGCTACTGACAGGGAGGGCTGTGGCCAAGATGTACAAGCTGCCACCCTAACCCCGGGACACACCGTGATGGGTCTGGGGCCGTCATTCATCTCACACTGTGATGTCATTCCACCACCCCAAGAAGCAGCCACTCCAGCCCCGGCACCCACTGCCTGGGTCCCGGGACCAAGCTACTGGCAGGGAGGACTGTGGCCAATACATGGAAGCTGCCACCCTAGCCCCGGGACCCACCCTGATGAGTCTGGGGCCCTCGTTACTCGCACACTCCGATGTCTTTCCACCTCATTCAGAAGCAACCACTCCAACCCCGGCACCCGCTGCCTGGGTACCGGGGCCAAGCTACTGGCAGGGAGGGTTGTGGCCAAGATGTACAAGATTCCACCTTAGCCCCGTGACCCACCGTGATGGGTCTAGGGCCGTCGTTCCTCACACACTCTGATGTCCACCTCATTCAGAAGCAGCCATTCCAGCCCCAGCACCCACCGTCTGGGAGCTGGGGCCAAGTTACTGGCAGGGAGGGCTGTGGCCAATACCTGGAAGCTGTCACCCTAGCCCCGGGAGTCGGGACCCACCGTGATGGGTCCGGGGCCGTTGTTCCTCGCACACTGTGCTGTCATTCCACCCCAGTGAGAAGCAGCCACTTCTGTCCCAGGACTAGCCTCAGGGGCTCTGTCTGCTCCTCCTGCTCCAAAGCACTAGCCACCAGCTGGTCTCTTCACAATCACAACAACGCTCACCTAGCTCTTTGGATCGACTCTCTAAGAGATCCTTGGGCTACACGCTATTCTCAGCAAGAGTTCTGTACCTTGACCACCAATGTCTGCTTCTCCACATGCCAATGGCCCCTAGGCCAGACCTATATGCTGTCTGTGCCATGATGCCAATGGCATTAAGAAACAGCTGCTTCTGCCAGACCTATATGCTGTCTGTGCCCAGTGTTTTGTACCCCGGGTGGCCGCCAAGCTCAAAGCAATGAAAGCATGCCTCTATTGCCTCAGCCCGCCTTCCTGCCTCTCATGTGAAGGTGCCTGTCTACCCAACCAAGTTGCTGCCAAGAAAGAGAGAGAAAGTCCACCCACTGCTTGAAGTAAAGACAGACACAATTCCACCCATGCTACTGCCACCAGCACTATATGGCCAGAGAGAGAGAGCCACAGAGAGATTCCCATTCCCAGATAGAACTAGGGAGATGGGAGTTAGAGGGGGAGAGCTCAGTTAGGTATATCCTAGCTGTCACCAGCCAGAACCTGGAAGAAATCCCATCTGTGCTGCGCCCATTAATGCCCATCACCCACATCCGGCACACAGCAAACCTACCATAATGAGATGGAAGAAACCCACAACATATTATATGTGCCTGCCTGCCTGCCAGTGACTGCCTGCATGAGTCCCTGTACCACTACATACCTGCTGCCCTGCTACCATCTAGCGTGGCATGCCTGATCAAATGAAGTGTGCCCCATAGGCTTTAGGCTGTCATTCCACTAGCCCCGATGCTCGCCCATCCCAGGGACCATCAACAAGATTATGGGACCATCATTCCAGTCACTGGAGGCTGCATTCCATTCCATTGCATCCAGAAGCCCGGTGCCCACATGCAAGCCTTCCCTCGTCCCCAAAAGCCTACTCCTCTGCACCCACCCACGGATGCCCGCTGAAGCTGGCTGCTGAAACTAAAAGCCCCTCCTGCCCACTGCCGAGGAACCTGTCTCTCTTTCTCTCTGTCACACCCACCCACACAAACACCAGCCCTGCACCTCCTTGGGGCTTTCTGCTAGTTGAGACCCTGCTGCTGGCACTGCACATCTTTGAGTTACTACGCTACATGAGGTGGCATGTGCTGCTGGAAGGGATCTAGTAGCTGTATGAGATTCTGCCACCTGCCAGCCAGAATTTCAGCACACAGGGATAAAAGAGAGGACATGTAAAACAAAGATCGTAACAATAAATTTGAAAAGTTTACTTAAAACTATTTACAATACAAGAAAACAACAACAACAACAACAACAGAAAAGACATTTAATAAAACAAAAGCAAACATGTAAAGGAAACATATTAATTAAACAATCTAAGAGTGACAGTCTCTGCCACTGGGCCTGTCCCCCGGTATTTGGGGGAAAGGCAACAGGCCTTGGGGTGGCTCACAGTCCGGCGGGCCGGCTGCCACCATGGAGGGGTCCACCACGCCATTGTCCATGGCATATTCCAACACCTCTGTCAGCTCGTTATGCCACCTGGAGACTGCCTGGTGGTAGACCTGCATGCGGCACAGCTCGGCGGAGACATACTGTCCATATGCCACCACCCTCTGCCACTCTGCCTGCACCGCCTGCATCTCCGCCACCAGGCACTTCTCCAGGTCAGCAGAGGAACGCTGGTTCTCCTCCACATGGCTCCCGGTGTAGCAATGCAACCTGGCCCGAAGGGCCTTGATTTTGGCGTCCTCCAGGATCCCAGTGGACTCCACGTTGAGGCTGGAGGCGGGGGGAGTGGAAGGGCTTATATGCTTCGTTTTCCTGGTCGCCTTCCCCCCACTTTTCATGCACTATGGCTCCACAGGTGCCGCTACAGAAGAGTCCTCCTTACCCACCTGCCTCACTTGCGTATTGTGGGTCCGCTCTATGTGAGCGAGAAGCCCTGATGTGGTCCCCTCCCTCTGCCACTGGAATATTTTTTTTCAGATCTAGAAAGAGCAGAAAAAGATAGGAACATTAGAAGTGTCATACAGTGTCAGACCAATAGTCTGTCAAGCCCTGCCTGCATTCTGTCTCCACGAGTGGGTGGACTGGGTGGTCTCTCGGCAGGGGACTTCTGTTCCTAACAAGTCAGAGGGCAATTCATTCCCTGTTGTTCCAGTCCCCATGACATACCTTGCATGTGGCAGTTCTGTCGCCCTTGAGGTAAAACCGCCAGACATTCGACGACTGGCGCCGAATGTCTGGGGGTGAGGCTGGTGAGCTCCGCCTAGGGGTCTCGTGACAAGTCATCGTCCTAGGCCTGGTCCTGGTAGCAGGGCTGGGCCTGGTGCCGGAATCAGATTCCTCTCTGAAATGGGAACACATAAGAACGCCAAGTAAATATCATGCATTTATGATGATGCCTCTAATCCTCCCTCCTTAGGGTGCTAGGGACGGCAACTAAAAAAAAAATAAAACACGTGCAAATCCTGCCCTCCCAGGAGTGCTAGGAGATGCTAGATATTGCAACTAGAAAGCCCCTGGCTGGCACGTGAAAATCCTGCCCTCCTTGGGGTGCTAGGGATGGTGACACGAGATGTGACCCTGGCTGGAGAAATGAGACTTCCCTTATTTGGGGATGCATAGGGAATGGGATGGCAACTGGAGAGTGGAGACCCTTGATAGCCTGGCACATGTTTGGTGGGGATGCTCATGCCTGACTGCTGGAAGAGTCCCCCACACTACAGTACCCTCTCTCTCTGTGGCAGACATTCGCTGCCACCCACGGTTGGCCACTGTTTGTGCCTGACTGATGCCCACCACCCACGCACCCACCCGCACACCAGTGAGTTGAGCTCGCTCTAACTGATACAGCCTTTCTTGTCTTAAAAGTAAAAAAAAGGTCTACAAACATGGCAGGAATGGCAGTAGAGCCCGCCACTTCCTCTTCATCTGAAGAGGAAGCCACTGGTGCCACGGGAGGTGCAGCAGCAGCAGCGGCCTCCACCTGTACCTTCTCCTCCTCCTCCTCCATCGGCAATTTGGCCCCCAACCAGAGGATGTGCACAACAGCCTTCTACATTGTTTGTTTGATTTTTTTTACAAAAAAACACACACCAACAGTCACCCACTACACACATCAACCACCCAAACACACAGCACAGCCAAACCCAACACAATCATAGCCAAAACACATGAACCAAGCAGTCACCGAATCAAACACACACCCACTCGCCTCACAGCTCCGCACACACTCAAATTTCTGGATTCCCGCACTATTTCCAGCTTCCCGTGCACTCGCGATATTTTTAGGCCAAACGCCAAACCCGAATGGCTGAACCCGAACTCAGCAATCCACCCAAACGACCAAACCCGAATGCATGAACCAAACGCGGCCGAACTGAACGACCGAACCAGAACCGCGATCTGTTTGCCCATCCCTAAATACTAATTAACTACACATTTAGACTTTAAAAGATCAGAGCTTTAGATCTGCTTTAAGAAGTGTGAGGCGCAAGGAATAGCTATCAAGATATGGCAAAGACACCAAAAGCAGCATTTTAAGGTCAGGGAATAATTAAACAGTTTGTTTTTTACTTTTGAGTTTATAGAGGAGAACAAATATGTTAATAATAGTTTTCATACATGCTTAGTGTATTTTGTCTTAGCAGAAGCTCCAGCCATAATGAAAAGAAATTAAGGAAAAATAGTAGCCAGCAGGGTAGGATTTACCAGCAACTCGTCATAATAGGGTGAGCCTGCAATCCTCCATTTTGTTCCACTGCGCTACTTTGTAGTAATAACAACATATGGGTGGCAGTAGTAAGTCTTTTTATATATGAAGGATAGCTCCTGGAACCTTAGAGTGGTTCTGGGAAGTCCTACATCTTTTGTAGGTAATAAGGTTTTAGCACTTAGATATTTACGAGTAAGCAGCAACAACCCTTTTCATGTATACGTAGTGTATTTTATTTTAGAAGCTCCATTTATTGTGAAAAGAAATTAAGACAAAAAAACAGTCCACAGGGCAGAATGAATTAGCAACTTGCTATAAAAGGGTGAGTCTGCGATCTTTTCTCACTTTGTCTAATTGTGCAAATTTGTAGAATAATAACATACATTTGATATAAGCAAACTTAGTTATACGAAAATTGTCAGTAGTTAAGTAATAAATTGATGGTCTCATCAGTCATCCTTATTAGCCATTACTTTGTATATTGTTTTATTGTAGGGACACTCAGCAGCCCTTGAGCGGCATTACAATTGTATAATAGAAGACACGGGTGTGTTATCAAGAGTAGCAGGATACTATATTTCTGAAGAAGCATTATAGTGAAATGTTATATCTTCACCTTTAAAGACATTTCCATTGTTTCCTGCTTTATTATCTTACTTCAGTTATCATATTGTACTTTGTCTGTCACACAGACTGTGCCTGTGAATCTTTGTATATGCGGTGTTTCCCCCATCTTTGTATTGTTTTGTATCTCCCTCATACTTTGTGCTTTCATATGGATATGTTCTTGTTGCATCCTTAATATTTTGATTCTTGCATATGGATGTTTTATTCATTTCTTGCTCGATTCGTCCAATAAACATTTTGTTGCATATTACATAATTTAGTTTAGATTAAATAGATTTAGGTGCTATTTTTTGTTTTACCCCTCCCTGTGTTCCCTGTGTTCAATCTTCATTCCTCCCTCCCCCCATAGAATCCTTTCCCTCTCCCTCTATAAATATGCCATCCCTGATTCCCTTCCCCTGTTTTTTTATTCATTTTGAGTAGCATTAGATTAATTTAGGTTTCATTTCAGTTTTGTACCCCTCTCTGTGTTCTTTGTGTTTCCCCCCATCCCATCCATATAAATAGACAGATAGATAGATAAATAGATAGATAGATAGATAGAAAGAGAGAGAGAGAGAGAGAGAGTAGATGTCGGAGTTAGCTGAGATAGAGATAGTGTTAAAGATTTAGTGTTTGTAGGAGTAGGCCTTTGTACTTATTAGATAATCCATTTAGTTTATAGCATTTAGAATAGGTATAGCAGTTAGATTTAGGATAGATAGATAGATAGATAGATAGATAGATAGATAGATAGATAGATAAAAAACAATATAAAACATTATTTTGGAGGGAGAAATGGAGAAGGGAAGGATAGGCCGGTCTACTGCCCATAGGGGAGGCAATGGGGCACATGCCAGAGGCGGAAGGGGCTGTGCCATGGGAGCGGCAGCAGGCAGCAACAGTAGCTCGAGAATATCACCATGCCCCAAACTCAGCAGGCCTGCTTTATGATAACAGGCTTCAGCGGCTCAGTGTCGCCTCCTGGCAATGCCCTCCTCCACTGCCACGCAGGGCACTGGAAGGCCTGCAGAACTTGAGGCTGTGTCTCTCTCTGTTGCTGCTGGTACTGGAGCAGGTGCTGCTGGTGCTGCTTCTGATGTTCCTACCGGGCCACCAATGTCCCCCACTGTCGAGGCGATCCCCAGCAGTCCAGAACTGGTGGATCCCACCCCGGCTGCTAGAGGCAGGGCCCGATCCCCCACTAGCAGCTATAGAGGGGGGCACAGGGAGAGTGCCAGAAGCATGGCAGGCATGGGCAGTCTAGCCTCAGGGTCCCAATACTCCCCTTCATGGGACATCACTGTGATCATGGACAATGAGTCGGCGGCAGACACTAGTGCCACAGAGGAGATGTATGTAGCTGAGGCGATGGCTGAGCCTCCTCCCAGAGCCACATCACCAGTGCCACCAAGTTCTCCCACTCCCAGCAGTGCTGGAAGCAGTGTGTCACATGGGGTGGGCCAGAAGGCAGAAGGGGGGTGGAATCCTCAGTCTGGAAACATTTTAAGCTGGTGCGGCAGATGATCCCAGAGAGGTGCAGTGCATTGTGTGCAATAAGCTGGTGAAGCGTGGGTAGGTGCTCGCCTATCTTGGGACAACTGCAATGGCAAAGCACCTCAAGGCATGCCTCAGTGCTCTGATGCTAAGTGGGAAGGCAGGGGAAGTGGATGCCAGTGGGTTCCCGACTGTAGCAGCAGCCAGTTGCCCGGCCCCTTCAGCGGGAAAACGTCCACCACCGACTGCTGCTGCGTCTAGCAGCAAGAGCAGTATGGGGGCAGAACAGCAGCAGGAGTCTCACCACCAGCAGCATCAGTCTACTATGGAGGAGCTGGGGTGGGGGCAGCTTCCAAGGTCATCGGGTGCTGGACGGTGGCATGGCTTCTTTCAGGAGAAAACCAAGCACCTCTTGGCCGAGATGATTGCACTGGATGGGCAGCCCTTCTCAATTTTAGAGGACAAGGACTTCCAACGGCTTATTGGATTCCTGGCCCCCAGTTTAAGCTGCCTTCCCGCTGCACCCTAAGTCAGACTGTGGTGCCACAGCTGTACAGGGCTTTGAAAGAGGGGATTAGGGAGCAGCTGGCAGGGACTGGATGGGCCATGGTTGACTTCACAACTGACCTGTGGTTCTCCAGGAATGCCCAATACGCCTACCTGGCAGTGACTGCACACTGGTGGCAGGACCCAGAGGCAGTCCTTGGCAGTGGCAGGAGGGGTCCTGAAGCAGTCTATAGGTGGGTCCTGCTTCAGGCACATGTAATGGACAGTTCCCAAACCTCAAGGAACATCAAGGCAGCCCTGGCCATCATGGTGAGGGAGTGGGTCATGCCAGACGCGGCCTTTATGAAGGGATGCGTGGTCAGGGACCATGTGGCCAAGACTGAACGCAGTCCATGACAGGGGCTTCACAAGCATGACTTGCGCCACACACACCCTCCATCTTGAGGTCAAGGATGCTCTGGGCTTGGGGGAAAAAGGGATTGGACCAGACACCCTTAGCTCCCTGGTCAACTGGAGGAGGAAGCTGGCAGGGCTCTTCAACTGCAGAGTGAAGGGCAGTGAGCTCCTTCGGGAGAAGCAGGCCGAGCAAGGGTCCCCAGTGCACCAGATGATCCAAGATGTCTCCACCAGGTGGAATTCCACCTTCCTGATGCTTGAGTGGCTTTAGAGCAGAAAGCCGCCCTTCATCAGGTGGAACTGGAGACAGACATTGACGTACCTCCAGGGTACAACAGGGAGGAATGTGAGATTCTAGCTCACATGATCTTCGTCCTCAGACTGGTCCTGGCCATGACAGAGCCCGTGAGAAGCTCCACCGCTACCCTCAGCTAGGTGACTCCGCTGGTCCATGGTCTCCAGAGGAGTGTGGACGAGATTATCGGGGGGCAGGATTGTGGCCCTGCTGTCAGGAAGATATCTGATGAGGCACTTGACCTGGCATGGAAACTGAAGGCAGGGCTGAGTGCTCGCTTTGATGAGCTCCTAGACTGGGAGGAATATATCCTGGTAACCATGCTGGACCCCAGGATCAAGGGCAGCATGGTAAACGAGAAGCGGTCTATGGCCTCCGGAAGGGTGCGCTGGTGCAGACGGTCTGGCAGGCAAGCGGGCCATGCAGCAGGATGCCCCTGTGGATGGTAGGAGTGGGAGTAGTGACCCCTTCAAGCCATCTGGGTCTATCCCTGCCTCCAGCCCTAGAGGTAGCAACAGCACCAGCAGCAGGATGAGCAGCAAAAGCAGGACCCCTATTGCCAGCAGCTCCTCCTGTGTGCAGGCCACTCTGGGGAGCATGGGTCCCAGCACAAAAGGGCAAGCATCGTGACTGAGAGCAGTGGCGCAGGTGGTGCCCATGCAGAGCTAGCTACCAGAGGGAGTATGTTGGCACCTCAGCAGCACTGGAGACCTACCTGGAGGAGGAGTCATGCAATGATCACTTGGCCTACTGGGCTGGCAAGGTCAATGTGTGGCCAGCCCTGTCGAAAGTGACCAAGGATATCCTGTCCTGCCCACCAACCAGTGTCCCCAGTGAGCGGGTGTTCTCTGTGGTGGGGGACATTTGCTCCCCGCACCGCCTGAGACTGGGGGCCAAGTTGGTGGAGCAGTTGCTCTTCTTGAAGGTCAACCTTCCACTGCTGGGATTCCCCGAGCTGTCCCTGGACAAGGAGTGATGGTGTAATGGCACACGCCATCCCATGCCAGGGGTAGTCTTGAGATGGGACTGCTCCTCCTCCTCAATCTGGTCTAGGGCTACTGCTCCTGTGCTGCTGAGGTGTTGTCCCTCCCACCCAATACCTGGCACCCACCCACCCTTCTCTCTCTCATACTAGACTGCCTCGGCTGCCTTATCTGACTGACCTCATGATGCAGGGTGGCATTGGGAAACAAACTGTAAGCATGCCAGCCTGCTTATGGCTACACGATCTCGGCCTGCCTATGTGATGCTGACTGGCTCTCGCTCTCTTGTGCTGCACAATCTTTGCTAGCCTATCTAAGTGCCCTTCTGCCAATGTCCCAGCCTGCCAACCGTACTGCCACCCATGCCAAGGTGCCTGTCTGCCCACCCAGGTTGCCTAGCTCAGAGTCTGTCCAAGTCCGCCTACCCTACTGCCTCTCATGTCAGACTGCCTGAATTCCCGCCTACCCAGGTTGCAAATATCGAGCCCTGCCTCAGTCTGCCTGACTGCCACTCATGCCACGTCACCTGCCTGACTGCCCTGGCAACCAATGTCTGCTTTTGCTGCTGCCAATGGTCCCCAGGTCTATATTCTGTCTGTGTCAAGGGTTCTGTACTGGCAACACACTGTCTGCTGCTGCCAATGGGCCCCAGGCCTATATGCTGCCTGTGCCAAGGGTTCTGTACCCTGGCAACCAATCTCTGGTGGCGCTAGTGCCAATGCCCCGCTCAGCCTATATGCTGCCTGTGCCAAGGGTTCTGTATCCTGGCAACCAATGTCTTGTGATGCTGTTGAAAATGGCGCCTAGGCCTATATGCTGTCTGTACCAAGGGTTCTTAATCTGTACCCTGTCAACCAATGTCGGTGATGCTGGTGGCAATGACCCCTGGGCCTATATGCTGCCTGTGCCGCGGCATCAAGAAATAGCCACTCCAGCCCCAGGACCCACTATCAGGATTCTGGGGCCTACGTTACTGGCAGGGAGGGCTGTGCCCTATAACTAGAAGCTGCCATTCTAGCCCCAACCCAGGACAAACCTCAGGGTTATTGTGCCCTGTCATTATGCTCTTGGGGCGCTGCCATTCCACCTTTTCTTTATGGAGCCTGATGTTCAGAGAGAGAGAGAGAGAGAGAGAGAGAGAGAGAGAAATAAGGATGAGAGGAAAAGTCTCTCCACTGCTAAAAGGAGATACAGACATGCTGCCACTCATTCTGCCTGTCACATGAATTATATGGCCAGAGAGAGAGAGAAGGAGAGAGAGGCTCCCCACTAGAATGAGAGAGATGGGGGTGGAGGGAGAGAGGTAGGTGTATCCAGCTCAAGCTGCCACCTGCCAGAATCAGTGTCACGGGAATAGGGTGAAGGGTAGGAAGATAAAGGGAGGGACAAGGGAATAGGACCCACAGGGCAGCTACCTCTCAGTATGGACTCTCTATCAAAGACTATAATGTCCCTCAGGGTGTTAGGTGGCCTTTCCCCCTTGGTTAGAGGGCAACCCTTTTCATCATCGGGACTCACAGAGAGGTAGCCAATTTGCCCCAGAGAATGGAAGTAAACATGCAGGGAGGGGGAACAGACTCTTGGGGGTATGTACAGGGCCCAGGGCACCGTGTAATAAATAGTGTAGGAGGGGGAAAGGGAAGGGCCAAGCCCCAGGGAGGGAAGGGGAAGAAGGGCTGATAGGGTCCAAGGATGCGGGGTGGGGAGTGAGGGGTAGGATACACTTACTACAGGGATGACTTGTCAGGAAATATCGAGGAATGGATCTGAGGTTTAAGGGAAAAGGAAACAGGTAACCCACACCACACAAATTCACTACAACTGATGCTGGGAGGACAATAACACAGACAAAACACCTCACTTACCCAACTTCACTCTGACAGGGAAAGGGGAACACAAGGACCAAACACTCACGTTCACACTCACAGGATGGTTCAATAGGAAAGTCAAAGGTTCTACAGGAAAAGCTCTCAGGACACAAGGGGCCAGTCTCTCACAAGTGATTACCGGCGGGGAGCTCAGGCCCCGCTGGTTCCTTTTATGGGAAAAGGTCTAATCAGGGCCAGGTGTGCTCAGGGCGGGGCCCCAACCTGAAGCTGAGCTGCATGCCGCTCTCCCCACACTGTGGGTGGAGCTTTCCCTGACAGTACCCCCCTTTCCAAGCCCCCCTCCACCCCCCCCACCCGGGTGGGGAGGCCTGGTTTAGAGGGGTGACGAAGGTGAAAATTACGGATAAGTCGAGGGGCATGAATATTCATGGCTGGTTCCCAGGAACGTTCAGAAGGCCCATAATGTTTCCAATCTATCAAATAATATAAACGGGAACCTAGAAGATGAGAGTCCAGAACTGCCCGGACCTCGTATTCGGGACCGGCAGGGAGAAGGATTGGAGGAGCTGGGGTATCTTGTTGAATAGTATAGGCGGGGGAAAGGGCCTTTTTAAAGAGGGAAACGTGAAAGGACGGGTGGATTCGCATGTGGGCAGGAAGCCCTAACATATAGGTGACTGGGTTAAGCTTACGGGCGATTGGGAAAGGACCAAAATAGGCGTCATCTAATTTTGCAGAGGGGCGCAAAGAGGGGTAATGATTACGTCGTACCCAAACCATATCTCCTACCTGAAAGGAGGGACTGGGGCGTCTTCGTTTATCTGCGGCCATTTTATAACGGAGACGTGCCTTCAGTAAATAACGTTGGGCCATCCGCTGGGCCTTGTGAATTAAGTGCACCAAAGCACCTGCAGCGGGTACAGACGTGAGGGGTGCCTCCGGCAAACAGAGGGGAGGATGAAACCCATAGGAAACAAAAAACGGCGAAGTCCCTAAGGAGGAATTGGGACCATTGTTGTATGTAAACTCGGCGAGTGGGAGGTGGTCGACCCAGTCCTCTTGAAGGTAGCTACAGAAACATCGTAGGTAGTGTTCGATATGTTGATTTATTCTTTCCACTTGTCCGTTTGCTTGAGGATGGTAAGCTGTTGTAGGACAAAGCTTGACTTTTATAAGGGTGAAAAAGGCTTTCCAGAAGCGGGAAATGAATTGCGGACCTCTATCCGATATTATTTCTCTTGGTATACCATGCAACCGGATCACTTCCCGGAGAACAAGACGAGCAGTAGCAGGAGCTGAAGGCAAACCTTTACAGGGGATAAAATGTCCCATTTTCGTAAAGTAATCGACAATAACTAAGATGGAATCGTACCCTGCTGTCTTTGGAAGCCCTACAATAAAGTCTAAGGCTATTTTTTGCCAAGGGCCTTTAGGACAATCCGTTAGTTGTAACAATCCCACCGGTAAAGAACGGGGGATTTTAGTCCTTGCACACGTTGAACAGCCCTGAACGTATTGTTTGACGTCCTTGTATAGTGAGGGCCACCAAAAGGATCTCCGAAGCAGGGCCAAGGTACGTTGTACTCCGGGGTGTCCTACAAGGGGGGAATCGTGGTGGGCCCATAAGATTTGTGGTCTAAATTTGGGGGGAATAACCACCTTCCCTTTGTAATATAACAATCCCAATTTCCGGTGATATTCGGGTAAAGGTCTTTCCTTTAAACTTACCCTTTGTAAGTGAGCCAAAGAAGGGAGAGTCACGGCAAACGTCTGTGGAGAGAGAATTGGTCCTTGAAGGTCCCCTTCCTTTTCAATTGGTGTGTGATATCGGGACAAGGCATCTGCCATAGTGTTCTGGGACCCGGGGTGGTACTGTATAGAAAAAGAGAACCGTGCAAAAAACAAAGCCCACCTGGCATGCCTAGGGTTGTTGATACGGGCAGACTGAAGGTATGTCAGGTTCTTATGGTCGGTGTACACGAGAACTGGATGGGGGCCCCCTTCCAAAAGGTGTCGCCACGCCTCAAAGGCAGCCTTAATAGCCAGCAATTCCTTGTCCAGGATAGGATAGTTCCTTTCTGCGGGAGTCAGTTGCCTTGAATAAAAAGCGCAAGGAAGGCGACGTCCTGATGGTCCATGGGCTTGTGTCAGCACAGCTCCTATGGCGACGTCGGAGGCATCTGCTTCCACTATAAAAGGTAAGGTGACATCTGGATGCTGCAATAGAGGGGCTGACATAAATGCTTGTTTAAGAGAGGTAAAGGCATCCTGGTGTGGGGCCCCCCATTCGAACCGTGCCCCCTTCTGTAATAGCCGGGTAAGAGGTTTTGTTAGATCAGCATAACAAGGAATATACTGTCTATAGTAGTTGACGCTACCCAAAAACCTTTGTAGTGCCTTTACAGTGGGAGGGGACGGCCAGCGATTTATAGCCTCCAGTTTCCCCGGGTCCATATGTATACCCCGCGAAGAGATAATAAATCCTAAGAAGGGGACCGATGAGGCATGAAAAAGGCATTTTTCTAATTTGCAATACAATTTGTGAGTTCGAAGACGTTCCAAAACGGTTCGTACATGGTGCACATGATCTTTAAAGGAGGAGGAGAAAATGATAATATCATCAAGATACGCCACCACATACAAATCGAGCAGATCTCTGAAAATATCATTAATGAAATGTTGGAAGGTGGCGGGAGCGTTGACCAATCCATAGGGCATGACTCGATATTCGAAATGGCCAAATCGTGTACGAAAAGCCGTCTTCCATTCATCCCCCTCTCTGATACGAACCAAATTATAGGCACCCCTCAGATCTAACTTGGTAAAGAAGGTCGCCCCCTGGAGTTTGCCAAGGAGTTCCGAAATAAGGGGAAGTGGGTAACGATTTTTAATCGTGATTTGATTTAAGCCCCGATAGTCAATACAGGGCCGAAGGTCCCCCTCTTTCTTAGGTACAAAAAAGAGGGGGGCTCCAGCGGGGGAAGTAGAATGGCGAATAAAGCCCTTAGCCAAATTTTCCTGAATATACTTTCGTAACGTCTCAGTTTCACTAGGCGATAGATTGTATATGCGCCCATAAGGGGGTTCCCTACCTTCCATAAGATCAATAGGACAATCATAGGGTCTATGCGGAGGGAGCTCAGAGGCTTCCTGTTGACTAAAAACCATAGCCAGGTCATGGTACTGGGAAGGAATACGGGGATCAAATACAGGTGAGGAAATGATAGGGGCAGAGGCCCCTACCGGAGGAGGGGGCGTGTGATGGGAACGACAATTTAGAGAGGGGAAGGTAAGGGTTCGAGAGCTCCAATTAATTGAGGGATTGTGGGTTCTTAGCCAAGGTAGCCCTAGAACCAGAGAGAATAACGGGGAGGAAATGAGGTCAAACTGGAGAAGTTCAACATGGGTCCCAATGACACATCGGAGTGCACGAGTACATTGTTGCAGGGGGCCTGAATTAAGGGGAGACCCATCAATAGTTTGGACTATTTCTATGGAAGTCCGGGTCTGATGAGGGATCCCGTGGTGGGTGGCAAAAGCTATATCCATGAAGTTTCCTGATGCCCCTGAATCCACCAACGCCTTCACTACCAAGGAATGAGGGGCCTCCCATTGGAGGGTAAGGGGAATATGAAGTTGGGGCAAGGATACTGACACATCCTTACTCTTAAGGAGGGAGCTACCCCTAGTTACCGGGAGGTCCCCCCACTTCCCCTGGCCTCCGGCGTTTCCCGACCCCGAGGGGCGTAAGGGTTTAGAAGGACACTCCCTTGAAAAATGTCCAGCCTTGCCACAATAGAAGCAGAGGTGGAGTTGGCGAAGTTTTTCCCGCTCTTCTATACTAAGGGGCCCTCGCACCATCCCAATTTGCATAGGTTCAGGGATATCTTGTTTAACTACTGGAGGTGCAGAAGTAGGAGATATTTGGGGATTCCCCCAACCCCAACCCCTACCTTGTTCTCGTCTTCGTTCCCGTCTACGTTCAGTAAAACGTTCATCGATTTGCAGAGACAGAGTGACCATCTCCTCCAGGGTTACTGGGGAAGTAGGTGCACAGGCTACCTGATCTTTAATTTCCTCATTGAGCCCTTGTCGAAACAGAGCTCGAAAGGCAGAATCACTCCAATTCAGGTCAAATGCTAATTTCCTAAACTGCGTAATGTAATCTAATAAAGGGGTTTTCCCTTGCCACAGGTGGAGGATTGCTTGCTCTGCATCCCTTATTCTGTGGGGGTAGTCAAACAAAAAATGAAACTGTTTCAAAAACCCCTTATAGTTACGTAACAAATCATCATCTGAGGCTAGGAGGGGGGTTGCCCAATCTAAGGCTATTCATCCCAATAGCCCAACAATATAAGCTACTTTAGCTTGATCAGTGTTATAGATGAGGGGTTGAGTCTGGAAGGTGAGATTGCACAGGGCCAAGAAACCCTGGCAAGCCTTCCTATCCCCATAAAACCTCTCAGGGCGGGGAGCTTTGGGTTCTCGAGGAATAGGGAGTACTGGGGGAGGACTAGCAGAGAGCGCAGCAGCTCCCTCTGCCACCCTCTCCCCTTCTTCCATAGGGATGGTCAAGGGCTGTTCCACAGATTCTTGTAAAGCATGATACCGTCTCCAGAGGTCCTTGTTCTCAGCTTTGATATCTTGGACCTCCATGGTGAGGGACTGGACGGTATGTATAAGCTCCTGAATCTGGTCTTCAGAAGTCATGATACTCAAGGGGTCACCAAAGGGGGTGCCGGTAATTCTGTCACGGGAATAGGGTGAAGGGTAGGAAGATAAAGGGAGGGACAAGGGAATAGGACCCACAGGGCAGCTACCTCTCAGTATGGACTCTCTATCGAAGACTATAATGTCCCTCAGGGTGTTAGGTGGGCTTTCCCCCTTGGTTAGAGGGCAACCCTTTTCATCATCGGGACTCACAGAGAGGTAGCCAAATTGCCCCAGAGAATGGAAGTAAACACGCAGGGAGGGGGAACAGACTCTTGGGGGTATGTACAGGGCCCAGGGCACTGTGTAATAAATAGTGTAGGAGGGGGAAAGGGAAGGGCCAGGCCCCAGGGAGGGAAGGGGAAGAAGGGCTGATAGGGTCCAAGGATGCGGGGTGGGGAGTGAGGGGTAGGATACACTTACTACAGGGATGACTTGTCAGGAAATATCGAGGAATGGATCTGAGGTTTAAGGGAAAAGGAAACAGGTAACCCACACCACACAAATTCACTACAACTGATGCTGGGAGGACAATAACACAGACAAAACACCTCACTTACCCAACTTCACTCTGACAGGGAAAGGGGAACACAAGGACCAAACACTCACGCTCACACTCACAGGATAGTTCAATAGGAAAGTCAAAGGTTCTACAGGAAAAGCTCTCAGGACACAAGTGATTACCAGCAGGGAGCTCAGGCCCCGCCGGTTCCTTTTATGGGAAAAGGTCTAATCAGGGCCAGGTGTGCTCAGGGCAGGGCCCCAACCCACAGCTGAGCTGCATGCTGCTCTCCCCACACTGTGGGCGGAGCCTGCCCTGACAATCAGGAAGGACTCCCATCTGTGCTCATGCACCCGATCCATGCCAATTGGCCACATCCAGCAGCAAACCTACCAGAATGAGATGGAATATAACACAACGAATTATATGTGCCTGCTTGCCTGCCTGCCTATGTTCGTTCCTGTACCTGCTTCTACCACCTATCGCTTGATTGAATGAAGTGTGCCCAACCATGTGTTAATTCTAGGGACATAGTCATTAACCTCACTGTCATGGGTTGGAGGTCTGCATCCCCACTTTACCAGGTTTGAGTGACTCAGTTTCCCTTGCGTACAGCCCACTTGAATCAGTTTTTCTCTCTGGCCGATTCAAGCCTGCCACAGGGACAACCCCTTTGTTACCCAAGGGCCTGATCCTTCCCATTTACAGACTCTTTAATCTCTGGGTTCGCAAGAGCTTGAGAATGCTTGTTGCTCACTTGTGTTCCAATGTTAGACACAGACACTTCTTCTTAAAGATAAGAAGTAAGCTTATTTATTACATAAGCAAGATTGTTGATACAGAGTGGTTACTAGAAATTAAAGGTAAATATAACGCATTCCTAACCTATACTGGTTGAGTTCCTAAATAAGCATCTTACCCTACCAAAGTCCATAAGTTTTTCTCAGTCCTTGATGTAAGCGACTGGTTTTTCAGTCTTAGAGTTGCTAGAAAGCAAAGTCTTGTTTCTCAGTTCATGGTTTCCAGCCTTGCTTGCTGGCAGGTTTTAGGATGCAGATGCAGTTGCTCAAGATAGCCAAGCGAGAGATTCTGAAGGTGGCTTAATGGCCTCCTTAAATACCTTTCATGTTCTCTTTGTTTCTTGTTCCCGCCTTAGAGAAACCTGAGGTCTGTTAAGTAGGCAACCCAGGCCAACCTGATGGTCGATCTGCATCTCCACAGGGTTCCATCTGGCCACGGTTCCCAATACACATTCTTTTTATCTCTTTGTATTTCCTGGAGTTTTGTCATGAATCAGTCATGCCCGCCCATCCCAGGAACCAGCATGGAGATTCTGCGACCATCATTTCAGTCACTGGGGGATGCATTCCATTCCACTACATCCAGAAGCCCAGTGCCCGTACACCAGCCTGCCCCCCCACAACAACCTACTCCTCTGCACCCACCCATGGATGCCCGCTGAAACTGCTGGAAATAAAAGCCCCTCTGACCACCAGCTCCCACCATCTGCTACCCGCTGCCAAGGAGTCTATCTCTCTTTCTCTCTGGCACACCCACGCAGATACAAGCCCTGCCCCACCTGGGGGTCTGTCTGCAAGTTGAGACCCTGCTACTGCCTGGCACATCTTTGGGTTTATACCTTAACTACACTGCATGTGGAGCCAGCCAGATGCTGCTGGTAGGGATCGACAAGCTGTATGAGATTCTGCCACCTGCCTTCCAGACCTTCAGCACATAGTGATAAAAGCCTGGGCAGGTCAAATGAAGCACATAACAACAAATATAACAACTTTTATTAAAACTATTTAAACAACAATAACAACAAAACAACAACAACAACATTATGAAACCAAAATAAAACATTGAAAGGAAACTTATAAGGAAACTATTAATCTCTGGGCCTGTCCCCCGGGACTTGGGGGAAAGGCAGAAGGCATTGGAGTGCAGCACAGTGCTGAGGGGCAGCCACCCGGTCCGCTTCTATCTTGTAGCCATGGGAGACGGCATACTCCACTGCCCATTTCACATCCCGATGCCATCTGGAGACCGCCTGGTGATACAGTTCCAGGTGTTCCATCTTGGTGGAGATGTACTGGGCATACGCCTCCACCTTCTTTTTTTCCACCTTGAGCACCTGGAACTGTTTCACCAGGAGGTTCTCCAGGCAGCGTACACCCGTCACCATTTGGCGGCCAGGCCTCTCAAATTTGTCCAGAAAGGCCTTGGCCATGGCAGACTCCCGGGGCCTGGGGGACTACACATGGGGCTGGAGGAGGGGGAAGGGCTTACATGCCGTCATTTCCAGGTTCCTTCCCCCCTTCTTCTGACGCTGAGGCTGAGGCTCCATGGCCATGCCAGAGTCCTCCTGCCGCCTCATCGTCAGGCCATGGAGCTTTTCAATATGAGCAGTCAGCCCCGATGTGGTCCCCTCTCTCTCCCTCCTGATTCTTTTTCTGCAGGTCTAAAGAGCATTAAAATATAGGAACATAAGAAGTGCCATATTGTGTCAGACCAATGGTCTGTAAAGCCCTGCCTACATTCTGTCTCCACAAGTGGGTGGACTGGGTGGACAATCTCTCTCTGCAGGGGACTTCCATTCCTAACAGGTCATAGGGCAATCCATTCCCTGTTTTTCCAGTCCCCATGTCTTACCTTGCATATGGCGATTCCGTCGCCCTTCTCATAAAACCTCCAGACATCCGACCTTCTCCGCCGAATGTCTGGGGGTGTCACTGGCGACCTCCGCCTAGGGTTCCTCCTTGGCCTGGCACCAGTGCTAGGGCCAGAATCCAATTCCTCTCTGAAATGGGAACACATTAAGAACACAAAAGTATATCATGCATTTATGATGATGCCTGTAGTCTTCCCTCCTTGGGGTGCTAGGGATGGCAACGGGAGATGTGACCCTGGCTGGCACGTGCAAATCCTGCCCTCCTTGGGGTGCTAGGGGATGCTAGGGATTGGGATGGCAAATGGAGAGACCCTGGCTGGCACGTGCAAATCTGCCCTTCTTTGGTTGCTGCAGAGGGATGAAACCCTTGCTGGCATGTGCAAATCCTGCCCTTGTTTTGAGTGCTAGGGAATGCTAGGGATTGCAACCAGAAAGGCCCTGAATCAAAAGCTATTTGCAGCCTTTATTGATCTCCAATCAGCATTTGATCTTATTGATCGGAGAATTCTCTGAAGGAAACTGGAAATGGCCCATATAGATTCGCGGTTACTCCAGTTAATTAAGGCTTTAGATGCAAATCCTTCAATGGCCATTAGAGTAAACAAGATGGGTACCCTCACTAGCGATATCCCTTCTACTACTGGAGTAAGACAGGGCTGCTTATTGGCTCCTTCCTTATTTAACATCTTCATACTTGACCTCATTCCTGTCATGTCTGATCAGAAGTTTTTTCCCCCCGAAACGAGCCTCCCGCCATATAGGCTGCATGCTATATGCAGATGATGCTGTGCTGCTGTCACATATTCAGTTTGGTCTTAAAAGACAGCTTGTGGCTTTGGCCACTTATTGTGATTTAAATCATCTATCAATTAACTATGGCAAATCCAAAGTGATGGTGTTTTCAAAATCGGTCACCAAGTTTTCTTGGTATGTAAAGGACCACCAGATTGAGCAAGTTGGATGGTATAAGTATTTGGGTCTGATCTTTTCTTCTAAAGGGGGGTGGAAATCCCATCTAAATTTTGCAATATTGAGATCTATGGGTCCCTCGGCAGCCATTCTTAGATTTTTTTTTTACTCTTGCAAGAGGGGGGTGATTCCCCCTGCTTTAAGAATTTTGGGTTCTAAGGTGATGGTCCAATTACTGTATGGGGCAGCAGTCTGGGCTCTTTCCCTGGAGGATAAGCTTGGTCTTGTTCAGCCCAAATTTTTTCAAACACTATTGAAAGCCATACATTGTATTCCATCAGTTGCCCTCAGGCTTGAAATGGGTCAAACATATGTTAGATGTTTGATATGGTTACAGACTCTAATGTTGTGGCTAAGAACTGAGAAGCCTCTCCCGGGAGGTTTGTTGGATTTCTTCCAACAAGATAATCATTTGAGCCTGTGGAGAAAGAAAGTTGTTATTATTATTATTATTATTATTATTATTATTATTATTATTATTAACATTTATATAGTGCCAGTCGTGTGACCTGGTGCTGTACAGTACATAGAATTAGATGTGGTCGCTGCCGGTGGCTTACAATCTAAAAGACAAAGGGGGGGAGACAGGGAGAGGGGACAGTGGGAGAGACAGGGGAGAAGACAAACAAACATTCAAGCGGATGCGAAATCTCAGGTGCGTATGCTTGGTTTGGTTACCAGCCTGTCACAACCCTATGGCAGTGCCCCCCTCCTAGCTGTCCCCCCTCTCCTGGTCCTCCTCCCCCCCCCCACAGCCCATCTGCCAGGCCAGTGGAGGAGATTCCCACCCCACAACTCCTGAATTCCCCCCTCTCACCAGGGGATACATTCCTGCCACCCCGGGGAGCAGCTCCCTCCTCTCACTAAGGAGACGCCCCCACCACCCTAACCCAGTCCCTGCACATTCGCTCACTCTCACTGAGGGAACAAGACAATCCCACTCACCCCAGAAAGTAACTCCCTCCTCTCACCAAAGAGAAGCCACCACAACCCTAACCCAGTCCCTGCACATCCCCTTCCTCTCACTAAGGCAACAAAACACTCCCACTCCCCCTTACCAAGGAGGAACCCACCACCACCCTAACCCAGTCCCCACACATTCCCTCGCTCTCACCAAGGGGAACAGACAATCCCACTCACCCTACAAGATCCCCATCCTGGCTCCTCCATTCCCTTATAATCACTCAAATCCAGAGCCCGTTAAAACCCTGCCACCAAACCCCCACCAACCTAACAGAAACCCCTCCCTGCCCCAGCTTGTCCCCTGGGTCCCACTAAGGGCCACGCCTAAGGGCCCTTTAGCAGTGGCCCTTTGGCCTGTGGAGCTGCCAGGAAGTACTTCACTTTTCATCTCCCTGTCAGGGTCCGGCCCCGGCCCTTGGGGCTCTCAGCTGGGCAGGGCCACACCGTGCAACTCTGCATCTTCTGGGCACCTCAGCAGCCAGGGGGGGGGGAGCAGAATCACAGCAATTGGCCCAGGGGGCAGGGCTCGGAACCTCAGCAGCTGTGACGCAATGCACGCCTTGCAGGACGTGGAGGTGCGGGATGCGTGGACAGCCCCGATACAGGGAGAATGGGGGTGGAGTCAGGACATGAGACTGGCAGTGGAGACACCTGAGGGGCTCAGCACAGGCATTAAAAAACTGGCATAGTAGCTACTCCCTGCCGGTAATCATTGTGAGAGGCTGCCCCAACCTGGTTTATGTGAAGAGTTACTGAGTGGTCTAGAGTGTTTTTGGTTACCTTGTTTTAGTGTGTGTGCCTGAGAGTGTTTCACGTTTGTCCACAGATTGTTTGTTCTGGAGTGTGCTTGTGAGTGAAAGACCCAGTGTGGTGTGTGTGAGTGTAGGCTCCCCTTTCTCCCTCTTCCCCTCAGTGGATTCCCCTACCCAGCCCAAGTACGAGACAGCAGTGCGAGTGAATTTCCTGGAGACCTGGTACAATGACCCACACCCCTGGACCTGGGACCCTTTCATGAGCACTTCCACCCCAGGTGTTCCCTGGTGGTAGCCTCCAAACCTGCATGAGTTGTTTGTGTTGTTTGTCCTCCTTGACCTCGTTATCCCACCACATCCCTTGCGGGATCCCTGTCCTCTCTGCCCTATGATGATCTGGGTTCCTCTCATCATCTGAGAGACCACTCACTAGGGGTAGGACATCAGGGCAATTACCAGTTACCAGTTTTACCGGTTACCGGATTTAAAAAAAAACAGATTACCGGATTTGTACCGGTTTACCGGTACTGGATTTGTTCCATTTATTTCAATGGGGAACTGTCCCCATTGAAATCAATGGAAAAAAACAAAAAACCCTCCCCCTTCCCCCTCCCAGACTGTGCAGGTGGAAGGGGGGCACCCCCACCTACCCTGCCCAGCCTGGATTTAAAAAAAAAAAAAATTAAGTCCCACTCCCGTGGGCTCTGGGCCATCCCTGGTGACCCGGAGCCTGCACCAGCAGGTACTAGGGTGATCCCTGGGGTGGGGGGTGGTTTAAACACACACCCCACCCAGGGATCGCCTACCTTGCTCTCCAGGCGGCGGCAGTGGTCCGGTGGCTTCAGTGCTGGCTGTGGCTGCCGGCTTCAGCGCTACTAGGCCTTCCGGTGAACTTTCAGGTTTCCCCAGAAGGCCTAGTAGTGCTGAAGCCAGCAGCCACAGCCAGCGCTGAAGCCACCAGACCGCCGCCACCGCTGCCCAGAGCGCAAGGTAGACAATCCCTGGGTGGGGTGGTAGGGTGATCCCTGGTGTGGGGTGTGTGTTAAACCACCCCCCACCCCAGGGATCACCCTAGTACAGTACTAGTACCTGCTGGTGCGGGCTCTGGGTCGCTGGTGGCACAAGTAGCAGGGACTTCGGGGGGAAATGTTTTAAACAAAAATCCAGGCTGGG